>JBAMBJ010001273.1:0-88520 GCA_037043495.1 Drosophila recens | reverse complement strand
GCCGTCCGATAAATTTCCAACTTTTCCCACCAAAATTCCATCTCTTGCTAACAAGCAACCAACTCTTGGCTGCAGGGAATCATTTGGTGTCCGCAAGAAACAAACTCGTGAAAAATCTATTCCAAAGAAAACTGCAACATCCGATAAGGTACCAGCTCCTGCCTTTTATATATCGTTTTTTGGCTCTCCGAAAACAGAGCATGGTTTGAAAGAACCATTCTACTTCTACAAAAAAGCTGCATCCTCAGAAAGTATAGAACGTCCTGCCGGCAAAAAGCAAACATTTGGCTTCAAGAAAACTGTGGACGACGAGGAACCATTTTGTTTCTACGAAAAACCAAGGAATATCTGCATCAAAACAACTGTCTCCCAGAAATCACCTCCAGAAAGGATGCCAGCTTCTTCAGATGACGAATTGAATCCTAAAACAAACTCTTTCTGATCCAGTTCTTTTGGACGATAAGCAAGCGGTTTCGGATAAGGAACGAGATCTTTTGGAACCACCTCTTTTGGAAGAAAAACAAGGTCATTCCGAACAACTTCTTTTGGAAGAGCAACAAGCTGTTTCGCACGAGGAACAAGCTTTTTGGAATGAGGAGCGAGCTCTTGCGGATGAGAAACGAGATCTTTGGGAAGCAGCCCTTTTGAATGCGGAACAAGCTCTTGCGGATGCAGTTTTTGCGGGATTTAAGCAAGCTCGTGCTTAAGCTGTTCACGACGTAGAGCCACCCTGTCTTCTTCCAAATCATAGAGCTTCTCCATTGAACTGTGAGCTCGCCGTTTCTTAACCTTCGGCTCGGATTCCAAAGTAGTGTCATCAACCACTATCGATGCGTCAAACTGGGAAAATTCTTGAAAGGGAGCGATATCCGTATCCGTGTTCGTATTTGTATTTGTGTCAAACATTTGCTCTTCCAGCTCTTCCATTGTGTCGAATTCCCTGACGGTAGCTTCCCTTGATGGGCTGAATATTTCGGACAGCGTGTCGTAGTATGGACATATCTTTTTTATCTTTTCTAAAATATATCAAATGTGTGTATTGGTGTGTATATAAATAAACGCAGTACGACTTACCCTGTATTGTCAGATCGCCATCTTCATCTTCAACTCCAGCGCCTGTGGAGTTTAGAAAATCATTGGCCTTTACAAATAAAGCTTTTAGGTGACGCATTTTACATCTTGCCAAATTCCACTTGGTTTCTATTTTGGTCTCTTCAAGCAGCTTCAAATAATACAGCCTGGCCGTTGGTTTCTGTGATTTACTCATATAATTACAGACATGTGTAACATTTCTATGTGCAGACTTACCTCAAAATTGGTATGCGATCGAACATAATCGAGCATATTCTTTACTTCAATGTCGCTCCAGCGTTTGATGCCACCTTCTCTGAGCCTAGTCTTTTTAATTGCTTCTGCCACTGTAAATAACTCAATTTAATCAATTAAATTAAAAATTTGACAGGACAAATTACTTACTTTTGCAATAACGGCTCAGTGTGACCTCATTTCGTTAGATCAAAAATCTCGAAAAAACCCGATGCCTACCGATATTTTCCGATACTTTAAACAGCCTGCCAACCTTTCTCCTTTTGAAATTTTGTCTCAATACGACGAATTTTGTATACATACCCCAGGGCATGTTTGATGTGATATACTTTTTTCTGTGTGTTTGTTGTCATTACAACATATAACACTTTGCCACATAACACAAATATTAGAGTTTCTGAATACCCTAAATATTCTTAGTTTTAGTAATTTGGTCTTAAAATGGTCTTATATCAAGAACAAAATATTTAAATTTGAGAATTTTATTCTTATATAAAGAACTTACGATTTTCAAGATTAATATTCTTAGTTTTAGTAATTTGGTCTTAAAATATTCTTATTTCAAGAACCAAGTATTTAAGATGAATGTTCTTGATTTTAGAAAGTGGTCTTTTTTATCAGTGTAGACAAAAACCAGACAAGTCACAAACTTAACGAAGCTCTGTGCTGTACGAATAGTGTGTGTGACCGATAAAAAGAGTATCCATCAATAAAATAAATCTTGTATTGCCTTTAAATTGGCAGAAATATCACATTTGTTTACAGCTGAAATAATCTAAATTTAGCTAATGTATTTTAGGAAGAAGTAATATTTAAAAATATATATAGTATATAATAAATAAAAATTGCAGGGTAAAGTAAGTACTTTTGTTAAAAAATCATCATCAGTTTTCATTTCTGTTTCATAGCATTCATTTGATTTTATTCTGTATACGCAACGTAGTCAAAGGATTCAGTTTTACAAAAATTCATCGTACAACATTTGATTAACAGTTTCATTTCTCCTTTTCGTGTATTAGTGTTTCAATTGCTAGGTTACTTCGTTTACTCTATTTCCTTTTGGTATATCCTTTATCATACTTTCAACAATGTTCTTCCAACAATTGTTTAAGAGTTTTAGTATTGTTCAGGCCCTTCCTACAATGTTTCAATGATAAGAAAACCCAAACCCTTGAAAATGGTAATATGTATTGTCTTCGCGACTTCAACGATAAACATATATGAACAGTTTAGAGTCTGCTACTTTTTGAGACTCCAGGCATTATTGTTGGGAACTGGAACGCGACGCTGTCCGGATTCGCGAGCCAGCACCTCCATGATGCTTGTGGCGGGCAACCAACACTGAAATAGACATGAGATTAGTCTAAATATTACAATATATATAATTTCACTTACGCGTTCCTTGTGTGCCGTAGCAACCACATTGCGGTTGGGCTCCTTGTCGTAGGAGACGGACTCCACGCCAAAGACTTCGCATAGTTCGTGCACCAGTTGACGCTTCTCCCGGTTCATTGTGGGAAACGAGTGACTTCTTGACTTTTGCTTGCTCTCCTTGGCCAACTTTACCAAATCGCTCAGCGTTTCATAGACGCTCTTGGTTAAAGCTGGATTGCGCTTGGCAAATCCGCGCGTGAATTCCGAGTACTTGGTGAGGGACTTCAACTGCGTGTCTGGATTACGCGACTGCAATCCGATGGCCAAGCGACGATTGCGCTCCAGCAGACGACACTCCTCATTGCAATCCAGTCTGTAGAGAGTAAATTTGATATATCAATGATAAGAGCAAGACTTTAAATTATGAAGATAGTTCGGTTCGATGGCTCGAACCAATTTTAGATCGTGAAAAAATTTTCAGGACATCCGCAATAAAATATTTTTATAGGCCAGCTTCCTTAAATTGTTCTTATAATTCACTTTTGTTTTCGATTTGCGGGAGACGGAAGGACATGCTTTAATTGTAGAACAATCTGGATCTGGGAGTCTACGAGTTTTGGTCTCTTTACCTCTTAAAGCCCTTCTATAATGTAGGCGTTCACATAGGCGGTCAGACAGACTTGGCTGATTAAGAATATAATATTAATTTACTTTAAGACTGTCATTTCACAAAAATCAGGATTTTCGTGTTTATGATGCAGAAATATTTTTCAAGTGCTTTTCAATATTGTGTAAAAGAAAATATATATTACACTCTTCAAGTGAAGGTCGAGGGGATTATTTGTTTTACTGCAAATAACTGAATTAAAAACTAAACGGTCTTGAAGTAAACATGCGATACTTCTTTTTGACGAACTTGATATACCCTAAATAATTCTTAAGCACAGCCTAAAAAGGTTACAAAATCGACTTTAATTTTTTCACTGCACTGTTTCAAAATCAAGCTAAATTAATTTATAAATATTCAAACTTCTAACTGAGCAAATTACATACATTTCAAAAAAGAATTTCATAAGTCGAAGTCCCCATAATTCGAACTTTTTCTTTAGATATTGGTGATTCGAGTTAGGGAAACTCGACTGCATATAAGAAAAATCAAATCGATCAAAGTTCTTGCCTACTTACGTTTTGTTGGATTTGATTGTTTTGGTGGGCGCCAGAATCTCGCTGAGCTCCATGTAGTTGCCCCGCGACATCTCGGCCATGGAGGAGGCCAGCTGGGCGGTGGCGATGCGGCTGTGCTCCCTGGCCAGCTCCTGGCAGCTGCGGTTCTGCTTGCGGTTGCCGCACTCGCACTGCACCTCGACGAGCTCCTTGCACGGCGTCTCCGGGCAGTCGCCGTCGTGGCAGGGAGCAGCGCACTTGTGGCCACAGAGCAGGCGCGGCTTGGTGCAGCTCTGGCGGCACAGCTCGCCCGCCTGCTGGCAGTCGCCCTCGTGGCAGGGTCGGATGCACTTGTGGCGTCCGCAGGCGAGCGGCTTGCCGCAGGCGAGGCCGCAGCTGAAGTTGCCCTGGGAGCAGGGAATGGTCTTGCGCTGCTCGTGGTTGCCGTGACACCACTTCGTGGTGAACATCATGCAGGGCGGGCACGTGGTGGCCGCGTGGCAGTTGTGCTGCGGCGGGTGCTCGCAGCCGTGGGTGCGGGAGCAGGGCCGCTTGCAGACGGGCTTCTTAGTGCCACAGGGCACGGGTGGGTAGATGACCTCCGCGCCGCACTCGCAGTACAGCTCCTCGAAGCTGCTGCGGTAGCAGGGCGGGCAGTTGCCGCGGTGGCACGGCTGGTCGCACTTGTGGCGGCCGCAGCTCAGCGTCCGGTTGCAGGGCAGCGGACAGGCGTGGTCGATGTCGATGCAGCACTCGGCGTTGCACTTGTGCTTGCCGCAGCTGCGCTTCTTGGTGCAGCGCCGCTTGCAGCGGGCGTCGTCCGCGCGCGTCGACAGCTGCCGGCACTTGATCAGCTGGTCCATGTGACCGCAGCGGCACTTGACGGCCGTCTGCTTCGTGCAGGGCGGGCACTGGCCCAGGTGGCACTTGCTGGTGCACTGGTGCGGATGCGCCGGCTTGCCGCAGCGCAGCGTTTTGCCGCAGACGCCCTCGCACGTGGGCACCGGGTCGAGGCAGCTGCTGCGCTGCTCCGCCGCCACGGGCAGCTTGCCGCAGGGGCAGCTCGTGATCTGCGAGGGACTCAGCTTGCAGGGCCGACAGGCGCCGGCGTGGCAGGAGTCCTTGCACTTGTGGTTGCCGCAGGGCAGCGGCTTGCCGCAGCACTCCTTGCACGAGTAGCTGCGCTTGTCCTGGCTCTCGCGCGTGCACTGCACCTCGCGCTGCTGCTTGCCGCAGTGGCAGTTCTGCTGCACCTGCTCCGCGCACGGCTCGCACTTGCCGGCGTGGCAGATCTGCTGGCATCGGTGCTCGCTGCAGTTGAGCAGCTTGTCGCAGACGGCCTCGCACTGCAGCGGCTGCTTCATGGCGCACTGCATCAGCTTGCTGGTGCGGCCGCAGCCACAGCTGCGACTCACGTTCGCCTGGCACGGCGGACACGGGCCCGGGTGGCAGAGCAGGGTGCACGCGTGGCTGCAGCCCTCGACGCGGCAGCAGAGCTCGCCGCAGCTGTGCGCCAGCTCGGTGCGCGTCAGGGGCGGGTTCTTCAGCTTGCCACAGAAGCAGAGATACTCGCGCGGCAGCTCCTCCAGCACGTTCTGGCAGGCGGGGCATCGCCAGCCCTCGGCGGACTTGGAGCTGCTCGCCCACGTGATGGTGCACTTGAGGTGCAGCACATGGTAGCAGTTCTGGCACGACCAAGTGCCGTGATGCGCCTTGATCTGCTCCACGCACACCAGGCACTCCAGACGCCGCTGCTCGATGTCGCGCATCAGCTTCTCGCGCTGCGACAGCTTCTCATTATCCGGAGCTCGTCTCGGCGAGATTTGCTGCTGCTGCTGATGTTGTTGCGGTTGTTGTTGCTTCTCCGGCGAGGGATGTGCGCTGTCGTTGCTGTTGCTGGTGTCCAGTTCCTCGGTGGCACGTGGATAGCCATTGATGCGGTCCCGATTGCGATTCCAATCATCGCGTCGCTTGTTGCTGCGATGATTATCGTAGCGCTGCTGCTTCTGCGGCTTCTTGCGATCGTAGCGATCCTCGTTGCGTTCCACTCGATCCTCCCGATAATCGTTGCGTCGCTGCTGTTGACTGTTTGTGCCATGACCTTTTGGCAGCCTTTGATGCTGTTGATTCTGTTGATGCTGATTCTGTTGATGCTGTTGATGTTGATGACTGTGTGTCGATGCCTCGTTGACTGTTTCACTGTTGGACTCTCTGGCAGTGCTGTTGTTGTTGTTGTTGTGCCTACTGTGGCTGTTGCTGGACGATGTCGCCTCCTGACTCAGACTGAGCTTGGCAAAGTTGGGCACAAATTCCGGTGCCGACGCCTGCAGCTTCGACGTGCTGAAGTCAAAGTTGCTGCCGGAGGCAAAGGGATTGTTGCCAAATGGTGAGTACAGATTGGGATAAGCACTTGATGCTGCATAGTTGTTAACGGTTGCGACGCCTCCGCTCGCTCCTCCATCGCCGTTTAGGTATCCCACATGAGGCTGCAAATCGTAGGAAATTAAAACAACTGAACAGAACTAACTTTAGCTGGATGCACTTACTCCGCCAAAACTGTTGCTGTTGTTGCCGGAGGCGGATGCGGATGCAGAGGTGGAGGAGTTTGAGTTGTTGCTGTTGCTCAACAGTCCGAAGGCACCGCCGCCACCTCCAATGTTGTTGTAGGCAGTCACATTGGAGCTGGCCAGATTATGTTGCGTGATAAACTGATTAAAGTTCACATAGTTGTTATTGTTGCTGTTGCTGCCGCTGCCTGCGACTGCGGCTGAGGCCGAGGCAGTGGCTTCGACTGAGGCAGAGGCAGAAGCAGCGCTGCCGCCGTTGCAGGCAGAAGCTGACTCATCCCGAGCTGCTGAAGCGCCGCCAGATCCGTTCATCTGCTGCTGCTGCGGCCAATACTCGGCCATGCCTCGTCGTGGCTGCTTTCGATTCTGATTAGCTGAAATCAGCGTGTTTCTTTTTTTCGCACTCTTCTAATGCCGCTGCTGCTGCCCACGCTGGCGAAAAGTTGATCCGACTTGTCGCGTTAGTTGTGTGTGTTTCTGCAAGAGAACACAAAATGGAATGTTTAGCAATGCTGTGCGTGAGCCTAAGGCAACTTTAAGCATTCGATTTCACAACAAATTGTAACATTTACACGAATTTTGTTAATTGTCTCCGCTCGAAAAAACAAAAAAAAAACAACTGAAGACACACTGCATGCGCGTGTGTGAGTGTGACGGCTATACTACCTGTGAGTGTTGCTGACGTGCACTGTTACCTTTCACAGATGTTATCATAAAAGTAACGAGTCATCTACTGTTAAGCGAGGAGTCCATACTGTTATGAGGTGGAGCAAACTGTTAATTGAACATGTTTACGTTTATACGAACCATTTTATGAATTGTTTAATTCTTCTTCCTCTTTATAGTTATTACATCATCTTCTTTTGTACAAAAGCAAATAACATTTTATTTCTAATTTAATTATTATATTATTTAATTTAAAATTCCACACTGCCATTCTAAATCAGCAAATATACATATAAGATAATTGTGCCTCACATAGAAACATATTAAATGGGCAGCAAGATAATAGAACGACCCTCTAAAATATTAGAAAGAAAGAATTTGTATGAAAAGTTTTTAAAACAATCTCTTTTACAATTTATAAACCGTTCCTAAATATGTATTGTTCATAGGGGGCCCAACACACCTCTATAAATGCATTAATCAGCTGATTGCAATGGCAAAAAAAAAAAAAGGTTGGCAGTCTTGGCAACGGAATCATCTTTGACAATATTTAACTCTTTTCATATTATATTAGAACATTTATAGTTTTTGTGGTTTTTTGAATTGCACTTGAAACATAATTAAATTACTTAAAAATTTAAAAAAAAATTACAAATACACACAAACAGTTGCAACTGTGTGGCAGCTTTGGCCCAACTTTGGCAAAACAAGGTGGCAGCGCCAACAACAACATTGCATTTAACCGTTTGAAGTGGTGGTGAGTTTAAATTTTAAATAATTTCATTGCAATTGCTTTAAAGCACATAGGATAAAGGAAGTGTGTGAGAATACACATTGGTAAGCGTCTGGTGCACATTGGCAAATTAAACAAACTTTTTTGCACATTACGCTTTCGGTCGTCTTTCGTTGCTGGCAAAACAAGAACAAATTTTGCATTGTTGCTTTCCGTCCACTTTCGTTGCGGGCAAAACAAAAACAATTGCATTGCATGGTTTTTTTTTTTTTTTGCTAATCCGAATGTATTTTGTTGTGTCTTATCGTTTGGTGTACACCGAAAAAGATGAAGCTTACTTCGTTCCTCTTTTTTTTCGTTTTTCGTTTCATGTGTGCGTGCGCATTTCTTTATTTGTATTGGTGCGTGCACATCCATTAGGCAGCTTTGGGCACCCCTGCTTTAAAGTAAAACACATGAATTCAAGTTTTCGGCTATTTATTTGATCGAATATCCACTCTTCGTTTAGTTGACTTCCTTCGTGTACAGGTAAATGGCAACAATCATGCCGTACAGACCCAGAACCTCTGCGAATATCAGGATGAGAATCATTCCGATAAACAGCCGTGGCTGCAGAGCCGTATTGCGAACGCCCACGTCGCCCACGACGCCAATGGCATAGCCCGAGGCCAGTCCACACATGCCCACTGAAAGTCCAGCCGCCAGATGGACATATGACTGGGCGATCGAATAACTTGTAGCCGGATTCAATTTTCCGGAGAGTAGCACGGACACGACCAGTCCATAGATTGCTATAATTCCCGCCATCACAATGGGTATGATCGACTTCATGATCAGCTCCGGTCGCATGACTGCCGTTGCCGCGATTCCGGTTCCGGAAATTGCAGTTCCGTAGGCAGCGCCAAACGAGGAGAACACCAAGGCGGCAGACACGCCCATGATTCCATAGAAGGGTCCATATGGCGGATATCGCACAAGCTCATTAATCGCTGCATTATTGTCTTCGTTGAAGAAGGGCGTTGACCTCCAAGATTCTTCGGAACCCATTTTCTTTTGCTTTGAAAATTATATTTTATTTAAATCACAAATCACGTGCAAATGCAAAAGTAACTAGTTACGACTAACTTGACAATAATTACGTAGATATAATGCTTAAAAGATTATGTACAAATCAAGCTTGAGTCAATTTATATTAAACAATTTTGTACAGTGACTTAAATACTGACAGCAATTTCTCAAATGGTATTCAGTCACTGTCAGTGCTGTAAAGCTCATGTTAAGTTGCTGCATGAGTGCAGCTTAAAATGTTCTCAAGTTGCTTAACAGGGTTTGCTGAGCCGGCGGAAATGCGGAAGTGGCAACGGCAAATGAAGGCGGGGGCAGGGCAAAGCTTGGAGTTGCTGCCATGGCCAGCGCGAGTGTTGTCGTTGGCACTGGTTGCAACTGTTGCTGCTGCTGCTGTTGTTGTTGCTGCTGCTGCTGTTGTTGCTGCTTGGTGGGCACAGGAAATGTTTGAGCGCCCTCCAACGGTCGGTATTGGCACTTCTTGGCATGCGTTCGCATATTGCTGGACTGCGTGAAGGCCTGATTGCAATTGGGATGTGGACAGACATATGGCTTGCAGCCGGTGTGGTAATTGAGATGCGTCTTCAGGTGGTGCTTCTTGGTGAAGGCCTTGGGGCACAGGGGACAGCTGAACGGCTTGATGCCCGAGTGCAGGCGGTGATGCAGCGTCATGTTGCTGCGATCCGCAAAGGATTTGCCACAGACCGAACATTGGTACGGCTTCTCGCCGCTGTGCGTCCGCATGTGCTGCTTGAGCAGCATCTTCCGCGAGAATCGCTTGCCACACTCGACGCATTTGTGCGGCTTGACGCCCGTGTGGATGCGCACGTGCATGTTGAAGGCGACCCGCTGGTTGAAGGACTTGGGACAGTAGGGGCACTCGTATTCCTTGCGATTGCGGTGGATCTTCATGTGGCTGCTGAGATAGCCTTTGTCATTGAAGGTCTTGCCACACTCCGGACACTCGGCGGCAAACTCCTTGGTGCCTCGATGCACGGACAAGTGATACTTATAGTTGCGCAGCTGAGAGAATCCCTTGCCACAATCGGAGCACTCGTAACGCGGCGATTTGTGTGTCTTCTCGTGCGCCTACAAGAAGAGAGGAAGATAAACAGAGACAAAGAGAGTTAGGTGAAATGTTGCTCATTGGTCAATGGTGGCCATTTTGTTAAACAGCTCTCATTTGCGCTCTCTTTCTAATGTGTACGCGTGAGTGTATGACAGCTGCACCCATGCGTAAAACCAGTTCTCTCATCTGCTTCGCTTCTGCTTTCTGTTTTCGGGCGCCACCATTTTTACGATCTTCTCGTACGCTATCAAGATTTGCATAAGCT
Source organism: Drosophila recens (assembly GCA_037043495.1). Lineage (NCBI taxonomy): Eukaryota > Metazoa > Arthropoda > Insecta > Diptera > Drosophilidae > Drosophila > Drosophila recens. The sequence continues at coordinate 78,291 of JBAMBJ010001273.1, read as the reverse complement.
CTCCTGCTCTCACGCTCTCACACTCGCCTCTCAACTGTAGCTCCGCCTTCGCTTCAGACCCGCCCATTTAATATTCGCTCGCATTGCATCATTAAAAACGTGTTTGCATTGAAGCTTGTTGAATACATTTGAAAAACTTTTGGAATCAATATACAGTGAATCAATATACACGTGGAATGCATGTGTATTGGGTGTGGACTCAAAATTTAATAATCCCAGAGATAAAAACGCCTTACTAAAACTAAGTACGGATTAACTTGTTTCGGATTAATTATTTGAAATTCTCAATGATATATGTATGTATTAGGAAATTAAAAAAACAAACATTGATGTAGGAACAAAACATCTTGAATCAAAAAGCTCTAAATTTACTAAAAGTGAAGTGAATTGTACTTAAATTAGGTAGGGTTTAGTTTTAGAATACTTGAATGGCTCTTGAAATAAGATCGAGATACACGATTAGTATTTTCAATCTTAGTGAGAAATCAAGCTTAAAATGTGGTGTTACTTGATTATTTCAATCTTCGTGAACAATTGAGGCACTTATATAGTATATACACTTAGGCCTGTTTTTTTAATGTCTAAATAAGGTGTTTAATAGCTTTTGAAAATATATTTAGACGTAAAATGTATATAAATTACTGTCAAATTTAAAATTTTTTCTTAGATACAGTTTATATGTGCATTGAAAAAACGGTTCTTAGAAAAATATGCCATTCTAAAATTTAATGTGTCCGCTCCTAAACTTACACCGTTTTGTTTTTAAAATTTTAAGATTTTTGTGTACTATTCTTGAATTAAGTATGAAACGATCTGTAAAGGTTTTATGTTTGTAATTTTTGCGCTTAAGAAAAATTTCCAGGATTGCGTAAGACAAACCTAATATAAATTTTTGTTCTCAGTCCTAGAAAATCCGAACTACGTCAGCTTTAGAGATCGATTGTACGGAAATAATGATTTTTTCTGAGTGTATGACAGCTAGGTAATACCATAGTCCGATAAAACCAAACTAATTCAGAAGTTATAAGGCCAACTCAAAAATAAAAGCTGTGGGTTTGGCTGATACGATCTAAGACTTTAAATCTGGGCCGAATGGCTAAAAATAAATTTGAAAATTAGATTTGATTGTTATATCAAAGTCTTAGTTATTTATTTATTTGGTTTAATATTTTTGATATGATGTTATAAAACTGTAATCTTCCATAAGTTCAATTAAAAATCTAAATATCCTTGTTGAAGGATTGAATATTAAAGCTTTACATATGTGTGTTGTAAGGACAACATTTATTCCAAATACACATATACTTCGGGATTGAAATAGGTGAAAATAATATATCAATTCGATATAATTTTTTCCACTTTCCCCTTGAAATTTAGTCTAAGCTAAAGCTTTAATTAACCAAAGTAGTTGTGTCGCTAACTATTTTACATGTATATAATTTTCAATTCCTTTCTATGAGAACTTGTTATGCAGGATTTGTGTTGCATTTCAGCCAAACTCACCTGCAATGTTTCGGAGCATCCAAAGACCTTATCGCATATCCGGCACTTGTAGCTGATCTCCTCGGCAATGTTTGGATTGTTGACGCTTGATCCCAGCTTGGGGAACTGCTGTTGGGATGCTGTTGTCGTTGTTGCCGTGCTCAGGCTCAGATTGGTGACCGTGGTGAGAGATATGTTGGTGGTGCTATTGCCCAGATCCCGGGCCGGTCTTGAGCTGCTCGAGCTGCTGACCGACGAGGCCGCCGGCGAGATCAAAGGCGTTGCTTTGTAGCCTGCTCCGAATTGTTTGTAATAGTCGAGACACTCGAGGCAATCGGCACGGGTGCAGGCGGCGGGAGGAGCACTGGATTTCGTACGCGATTGACTCTGTCCATTGATCACGTAGGGGGCAAAGTAGCGCTTCTGCTGCTGCGGCTGCTGATAGGGCGAGGTGGGCGGCGTGGTGAGGCCGGCGGCAGCTGCGGCAGCCGCATAGGCGGGCAGCAGATGTGGAAAGAACTGGGCATAGAACTTGGTGGCACTGGCCATGGCCAGAAAGTCGGGTGGCAGCATGGCGGAGTAACTGCCGCCGGCATAGACAGCTGATGGATTCACTGGGGCAGGTGGCAGATTGGTGACAGCAACTGGAGCTGAAACGGGGACTTGAGCTGGAACTAGTACTGGAGCGGGAGCTGAAACTGGAGCTGCAGTCTCTTGACTGCTCTTGGACAGATCCAAAATGTTGCCCGTACTCGGCCGCAGTGACTTCTTAACATTATTATTATCCTTGGCTGTGCCGCCCAAAATGCGACTGATGCTAAAGTCCGTGACTTGAGGAGGGATCGCTGCTGGTCCTGGCGCCAACTGGGGGCCAGGAGACGCTGCCAGCTCGTAGCTGCGCTGCAGCATCGCGTGCTTAAAGCCCATACTTTTTATTGACTTGGCGTTCAAAGTGGACGTGTTGGGTGCGTTCATAGACCGGACTTGGCAACTGTCGCGCTACGCGTCGAAACTCGAAATGTGCGGCCTAAAGTGCTGCCAACGGCCCACAACGCCTTGACCAGCTTGATATTGTGGCTCTCTACTAACATTTAATTGGTCAAAAACAGGTTTAGAGCTCAACAAACAAACACACAAAGAGAGAGAGAGAGAGCGAGAGAACTCCCTGAGATTCGGAGCCAATTAAGTAGCCCTGGCTGCCACCGCTGAGACTTAAAGTCGCGCCTCCAATTACGAGAGCTGCCCAAGAAGTGGCCGAGAACTATTTTGGTAGTAGCATTTTACTAGTCACATCTATCATAACGTTTATCTCCAAACAGATCTTTTGGTCTTTGAGTTTTTTCTCTTCTCCTCTCTTCTTCTGACTGACTCAAGCTCTCTCTCTCTCTCTCTGTCTGTCTCTGGGAATCTCTTTCTCTATCTGTTCGCTCGTGTGGCTGCGTTGATCTCAGATTCCCTGACTAAGATTTCTTCTTTCTCTGCGTTGTTTTTGTAATTAATTGCGGTAATAAAATGTGCGCATCGTTAAATTTTCAAAATGTGTTTCTCTTGTTGTTATTGTTGTTGTTGTTGTTTTTGTTGGTTGTCTGTCCTGCAGCATTGTCATCGCTGTTGTTGTTGTTGTGAGCATGTGTGAATCTTACGGTTATGAGCATACACCAAAGCCCCTTTGGGGAATTGCCTGTAGCCGAGATCATTATGTTTGCATATGTATGTGTGTGATGTGTGTGTGCATGATGATATGTGTGTGTATTTAGTGAGGAGAGTCACGGCCAACATACTAAAGGAACTAGGTACTATGACATAATCTTGTATCCAGGGCTGTGGTAATGGCCTTAAGGAGCTACTGCACAGTATACGCGGAAGGAGTTAACATGGGAACTGGAATTTATAGATCAAGTTAGCCAGGTGACGAGTTACTCTGAGTTGCTTGCAGCAGTTGTGTCAAGAGGGAAGGTAACTCTAATTAAAGTCAAGAAAGTTAATTTAAAGTGTGTTTATAATGAAATCTTGAATTTAATGATATTCATAAAACTGATCAAGTCGGGAGAATGCGAAAAAGATCAATCGATATCTGGCTAATTAATTATCTTTTTATTTATCATGGCACAATTGCCTATATAAACTAATTTCTGTTTATTACAAGTAAAAGATGAGTATCCGAAAGAATAAGTGCGTAGATCAGAATATTACTGTTATCATTTTAAGGCCCGGTTTATCAATGTCTAAATAAGGGGTTTGATAACTATTGAAAAGAGAATTTGACGTAAAACGTATGGAAATTAATGTCAAATTTAAAATAATACATATGTATGTATGTTAAATAAAATTTATATGTACATTGAAAAAATGCCCTAATAGCATTCAATTATTCTTTATTTGTATAAAGAGTGTTCTTTTAGACTTGTGGTTTTCAAGAACAAATAAAACGCATTTAATGTAATGTTATGGCGAAGAAATTAGCTTTAGCATTTTGTTTTTAAAATGATTTCGGGCAAGTGACCGCCTGGCTGGCTCTAATAAATTCCAGCCGAGAGACCCAATTTTCGACAATTTTTTGCCGCAATTGGAGCCATATGTCAGCAATAACCCGCCTAGTATTCTCTTTCAAGGCGTCAATCGGCTCGGGCTTATCTGCGTGGACAAGCTACTTCACATAATCCCACAAAAATTAGTCTAAAGGCGTTAAATCACACGATCTAGGCGGCCAATTGACCAGACCCAAGCGTAAAGTAAACTTCTTACCGAAATCGCCTCTCAATTGGGCCATTGTTTCCCGTGCTGTGTGGCATGTGGAACCGTTTTGCTGAAACCACATGTAAGCCAAGTCTAGCTCTTCCATTTGGGGAAAAAAAGTTAGTAATCATTCCGAATAACCGCCTCAGAAGGTCGACTAAACTGATCATAAAATGGAAAAAATGCAAAGTGCAATTCCTTAACCGAATGAACTTTGACGATAAAATTCAAAAATTTGCATACGTTGTTCAGGAGTGAGTATTTTCATTATAAAATGGAAAACCATACTGAGCATGTCAAAAAGTCCAACTCCGAAAAAAGTGTTGCCAGATTAAAAACCACAGGTCTAAAAAAAAACCCTTTATAATCGAACTTCTGTATAGTGAACTGTTATTCTCTAAATAATTTTTCTTCATTTAAATATCTAATAATGCCTATCATATGTTTCTGCAATGTCAGAGAATTTAGTTTTTGCATTCACAAAAATCGAATACTAAAACATTGTTTGTAATGGTATGATTGGTGTATTTTATACAATAAACTTGACATCGAGCGTTGTAAAATCCATAAATATGTATATACAGTATTGAACTAAATTTTTTAATTCACTATACGAAACCTAATTCACAGGTTGAAAATCGCGAAAAAGACCTTTGCTTCTTTTGGAAAATGTGGAAACATGGATGGAAAGTTGAAAGATTGCTCACTTAAAAAACTAAGCAATAGATGTGGTTAGCATTTATTCGTGATGAATTACGAAAACTTAGGATAAACGATGCATATTATTCAGGCTGAGAATCGTAACCCAAGGTCAGCATTTCTTGCTCTCCGGCAACTTTACAAGCTGCATTCGGTTCCAGGTGCAAGTGCCTGCATAGCATCAGTAGCACCCATAAAAATGTGCACAACAAAATACTCCTTTTGATTTGTATTGCCTGGGAGGGACATAAATTGAATGGAACTGCAGGGAAGTGGCAAAATGATGACACACACACACGGAACGACATTCGCAGAAAAAGGGTAAGTTGAGAAAGCGCTCGATATTCGCACATACATAAATGAAGTGGTATACATTTACAGGAACAAAGCGATGAGTCGAGGACAAGGGAGGACTGTGGTTATCTAATTGCAGAGCCAATTAGGAAACAGCTTCCAGACGATCTAAGCTGGACACGACTTGTACACGATTTGTCTGCGATCACTTACAAAGCGATCCGTATCTGGGCAACTGACCAACGGTGGCAGATCCAGCAGTTACCCGTGCCGCCAATAGACCGATCTCGGATTGGATCTTGGGATCCTAGCCTGATTGATGACGCTGCTGTCAACAAGCGCACGGCTGACCAGAGTTTCAAGATCTGTATAAATTATAATTATAAACGAAAACTTCCAGAGAGGAGACAAACAAACCAAACAACGCACACAATGAGAGTGAGAGAGATTAAAAAACTTGTTCATTTATTCGTGGAATTCCGCACGATCATTTACATATGCGAGCGAAAGAAACTTTAAATTTTAATTACACTCACTAAATCATCGACCCGAACCAGAGTTCTCCAGCTCCGACTTTTGGTCGCATGACTAATGTTTATTAGCTGCTAATGGTTTGTTTTACAAAAGCTACGTGGCTCAACGGCGACGACGACAACGACGACGACGACGAGTGAGCCTGGATCTGGACCTGGCCTGGAGTCTGTAGACTGTATATTGTAGAGTGGACTCCCAAACTCCAGACCGAAAACAAACTGTTTCACCCGTTGACATTTTGACAAATTCTCAGATGCTCACTACCGTCATGTGTGTGTCTGTGTGTGGGGCTCCAACGGGCTCCAATGTAAGCTGATACCTATCTGAGATGTTGATAACTTTGTGTATCCGTATCTGTGTGTGTGCATGACTGTCATGCTCTCGCTCTCCAACTCTAACTCCATCTCTCTCGCTCTGGTTCTCTTGCTCGCTCTCATTCTTATTCTCTTGCCGATCGTCGTTCACACTATTAATTTTCCGCTCGTTTTTCGCCTCACCTGTTTGGCCTGTTGTTGTTGTCGTTCTTTTTTTGTTTTTGTAGTTCCATGGGGTGGTCGGCATTTATCACATTTTGTGTGTGTTTAAACTCTTTCACTTTGTTGAACCTTTAATGTCATGTGTTATCGGTTAATGATCAGCCGTTGCCAAGTGATTTTCTGTCAGCGGGTGATCTCCATCGTCGCATCGCCGCATCGTCTTCTCCCATTTGGTTTATTGTGTTTTTTGGACCGTTAGCGATGTCTTCCTTCTGTGTCTCTTTTAGTCTCTTCTCTTACTTGCATATGTGTAGCTTGACAAATGTGTTTTGATTTGCAGAGGGTCATGATTCCTTTTTTCTCAAGATCTTCATTCTTTCTTCCTTTGGCCTTGTTATTGCTGTGCTATTCGAATATGATAGTCGCAATTTCAATGCCGATTCCTTTTGCCGTATAATTAAGCAAATTATGCGGTAAAGATATCATTTTAGCAGACTATTTTTAATTTATTTTGTATTCTGTATTTTCCAGGGACCGCAACTTTTATAACTTTTAAAATAAAAATTGCAAAAAAACAATACTATTTTCTTTCTTTACTAAAAATTTACTTATTACTTGTTTTTTTTTTTTTTTTGGGAAAAAACCTTATTTCGGAGGTAAAAAGAAATGTTTAAAAAAGATAAGTAAAATATTTATAGAATTTTAAAATTTTTATAATTCTAGGGATACTTATATCTAATTGAAATATCAATTTTAACAGGTGTGTTGGTACTTAAAATCAGTATTTTATTTAATACAATTTTCTTATTCTATTATCTCTGAATTTATTAAAAATCTAACGTTTCTATACCACACATTAAATATTTCTAGCTTTTCGCAATGATCTTAATTTAAAAGAAAATGGAGACTTCTTTGTTGACAGTTCAACATTCTAGCGGAAGACTTCAAAAAACTTCTGTCACTTTTCCAAAACTGTAAAGTGGAATTTCTTAAAACACATGCAAATTCCGAAATCCCACCCAATACGCCCACATCGAGTACAAGCCAAATGTTTTATATTTGTATTTGTCAACACTGCCATAAAAAAGGCACTTACAAATCACTAAAAGTTGAACGTGTAGCGAACAAAAGTATCTGGCAACGATTACGGAACCATTTAGGAGGTGTTATACTATTGTGTGTGCCGTATAATTTATACGTATCTGAAATAAGTTGGCCACAAAAGACAATGACACGTTAACATTAACATACAGTCCAACAAAGCGATATTCATAAATTATATATGTACGCCTATACACACATAGCTCTACCTATATATGTATGAGAGTCATGAGTGTATAGTATGCTCGCCGAACTGTGTTGTAGATCACAATCATTTCAATTAATTCGAATATAAAATACGAAAATACTCTCGAAATGAGGCAGACGGGCGGCTTCGCAAAATAAACCGTGTGCTTAAATATATCAAATTTCAATATAAATGAGCCACTAGCATAAATCAAGAGAGCCCCCAGACAGACCCCGAACATCGAAACGAAGCTAACGAAAGTGTAGAAACACACACGCACTCAAACTGACAAACGCCAAAACACCAAACCGACTTTTAATGCGTCCTAAAACTAAAAAATTAACCGAATTTAACGATCTGACGAATAGCTGTCAAAGCCAAAGTCATGGTGCTCCCCTCGCCATCCCCCTCGCGCTGTAAAATGTAATTTATTTTATTTTTACAATTCGAGAAAAAATAATACTAACTTTAATTCGACGTTAATTATGCTAATGAAAACACATTTAGAATGCAAGAATTAAAATCAAATTTTTCAATTTAAATTCGATCGCATCGCATGGACCATTTTTATCGAAAAACACATTTCATTGGAATCAACGGCGAATGAGATGGCAGCACTGGCCACCAGCAATGTGTGCAACAGAGACGGCATATGAAGTTAGGATCTTGTTTGCTTATTGAGAAATTTTGTGGAGCACCCCATAAATCCCCACGAAACAACTCAACGCTTATTATGGTTGTTGTCGCCAACGTAGGCAAGGTTTTAGTGCGCGTGTTTCTGTTTCTAATTCAGATTTAGTAAGTGTTGTTATTGTGGCTTGTATCCCAGAAAATGGACGATTAACTACAAATTTGTGCATAGTTAAAACCTTATGCAACACTGTAAGAAATTACCGTGTTCTCTGGGTTTTATCTGGATAAAGTTTAAGGTTTAAGGTGGTAATATTAGGTGTTAAATCATTAGTTAATGTATGTATCGAGAAAAATGGGTTATATCTACCCCTATTCTTACAAAACCTTAAATATTATTAAAATTGATTATTACACTCAATAAAAACCAACAGACGACGAAAAAGAAACATTTACATTGATTGTATTATAATAACCCTTTTTCTTACAATTTCAATTCAACGAAGAATTTTAATCTGAAGAAATGACAAATTACCCACATTACAAATTATTTCATACTTTTCAATCCCTGATTTTAAAATATTTTTTATTCAAGGGTGCAGAACGGCTCTGAGCCAAACCTTTAAAATTATTAACACGTTGAACAGGAACATAAACTTTAATGCAGGTCTGTATAAATTTTCTATTTTATTTGAGAGTTTTGTAAGCTAAAATAAAAAATCAATAAAAATTAAACAACTGTTAAGAAAATAAAATAATTACACTGGCGAACATAATTATTGGCACAGCAAACATTTTGAGATTTGAGGGCTTAATTGTTCCCTTATCGCTAACATATTGGCATCAATGGAAAGGTCATTTAAATTCCGTTTGAATGATATAAAACATTTCTTAACCCTTTAAGTACCCTTCGAAAATTTCGAATTTATGTAAAAGTCAATTTTCGAGACTTTTTTCCTTGAATTTTTACATAAAATTTTTTGATGCAAGAAAATTCTTCAAACAATTTAAGGAGTGACTGCAAAAAAAATTTTCAAAAATATTTTTGCTAGATTTTTTATAATTTTTTGAAAATTTTAAAAATGAGCATTTTAACCCCTTTTTCCTACTTTTTACATAAAAAGTGCGTTTTTAGCAATTTTCAAAAAATTATAAAAAATATGTACTAGCAAAAATATTTTTGAAAATTTTTTGCATCAAAATATTTTCCGTAAAAAATCGAGGGTGTGTGGTCAGGTTGCTCAGTAGTTAGAGTCGCCGACCTGTCACATAATTAGAACTTTCAGTTTAAAAAACTGGGTTCGATTCCCCCCGTCAATGTAGTCAAACATGTGTTTTTAAATCTTAGGAATGAAACGCAAATAAATACTTTCCGTCACTAAAAAAAAAAAATCGAGGAAAAAAGTTTCGAAAATTGACTTAAAATTCGAAATTTTTGAAGGGTAATTAATGGGTTAAGAAAAGTTTTATATCATTCAAACGGAATTTAAATGACCTTTCCATTGATACCAACATGTTAACGATCAGGGAACAATTAAACCCCCAAATCTCAAAATGTTTGCTGTGCCAATAAATATGTTCGCCAGTGTATATATTTTTTCATTCAAACCGTGAGACGAATTGAATCCAAGTCCCCTTAAAATTTAATTTGATTCCATATTAGAATCTAATGTTTGTATCCGTTGCTCATTTAATTAGAACCATGATCGTTCAAAACAGCTAAAAAATGATTAGTTCTTGAAAAATGATTAAAATTTATGTGAGAGATTTCTGTCAGTGTAACTCACCTGGTGACCACTAAGTTGGTATACCACCTTCGGAATATAATAAAACACATTAACAAAGTAAAACACTACCCAAAAGATTTTCGATTGCGACACTCGAAACGGCTTTAATTGTCTCCACATTTAAATGCGCTATATTCTTATTAAGATCTCGTATGTGTAGTGAGTGGCCAGCTGATGTTGGTTGTATATATAGTACACACAGATGTTAGTATGTTTGTTAGGTGTGCTTGGCTTCCTGACTGCTGAGCCAAATCAATCAAATTTAACGATTCGGCGGGGCGTTTGCTAGGTGATACCAAGTATTCGCCTTCAAGAGGCTACACATGTGGTGTTGATGTTAATGTTGAATGTGGTTTTGATTCGCCTGCTGTTGGTTTATTGTCTTGTGTGGTTTTGAAGCTGCCGCCGGAGAGCGCGGGATTTGCATAATTTAATTATGAGTTCTTTGTGTGCGGTTCGTTGTTGTTCGCTGTCAGTGTGTGTAGAAACTATTTGGGTGGTTCACTCACGATAAGATGGACGGCCATTTTTTAGCGATTTATGGATTTCTGATTGCCATAGATCAGGAAGTTGATGCCGCTGCTCCGTGGTTGGCATTTCTGAGTAATGCCACAGTCACGCCTATCCCAAAAATGCTCCCAAGCAGACAGTTTTCACACAATTAAAACCAAATCGTATTTTTCATTCACAAACATCATCTTTTACGATCAGTTTACGAGCATCTCTTCAAAGGATTTTCCCTCATCTTCATTCATTTTTCCTTAACTCATTTTCACTTTTCTCAGCTAAACGGCTGATAATCAGAGATCGTAAATCTTTAAAGCGCACCAGTAGAAAATTTCCTTTTTCATAACTTTTCATTTAATAAACTCTGGCGACCGTCAGCCAAACAGCATACCAGGCAGCCCAAGTGGCCAGTTAACTAATTATCTAAATGACAATTATTATTAAAGTGCGAGCATAAAAACCATACCCTCAGACACGACACAATGGCCTACAATTATCACAAATGACCATAATTATTATCAACAAATGATACAAAAAATACTCGTAAAAAACTGGCAGTAAGAGGATCATAAAGACCGAGTCTTCCGAGTAGAATGACACATTTACGGATCTGTCTTTAATGAGCTGTACCCCACACAATACTGAGGAAGTGGAAAACTTGGAAAATCTGAGAAAAATTAGATAGGATTGGCTCTAATAAGTTGCTTAAATGTTAGTACAGGCTAAGAAAGTGAGCACAGCGACATACACTTTAAGAAAAAAAATATGATCCAGTTTTATTCGATAAATAGCAATTATGTACATATAAGTAACAAATAATAATTTAAAAGGCAATAAATAATGAAGCGTAACTTAAATACATTTTATGTATAATCTTTATTTATTTTATTCAGTAATTTTTACAGGATTATTTAAATCAGATGACTTTTGTTTTGAATATTTTTTTCGTTTAGTGTGCCAATTTTCATGTTACCATTTTGCTATAATCTACGACTCCGGAAGAATTGTTTGTTGTAGATTTAATTAAATTTAAATTTCAATCCAAAAAAATGTTTACAAAAATACAAATAGTTATTTTATTTAAAAAAGTTTTTATAATGTATTGATTGTAATATGTATTTTGTTATCTTCGTATTTATACCGTGCATTTTACTTCGAGCTCTTAGAATATTTGACTACAATTAATGTTTATATTAATTTTTTAGAAAATTTCCCTTTAATAATCTTTTTTTATATTATTTATTTTATTATTTGCACAACTAACACTGAGTAAGCCCTACAAAATATATTTATTCGAGTTAAGGTAAAAGCTATTAAAATTTATGCGCGGAGTCTCTAAGTCGATTAGTTCCAGGGAGCTACAATACGGGGAGCATTGACGAGTTGATTGACATGAAAATGCTGAAAGTTTACCTTAAAACAATGATAGAAATGTTGGTCAAATAACTTGGCCAACAGTTAAGAGTTGGGTCTATAGTCGACTTTGAAGCTGAGCAACACCTGTCGTCCATTGTGTCGGCCTTTTGTTGTGTTTTGCTTGTTCATTAAAATCTCGGATTCTGTGTAAAACATTTTTTAATAAATATTATAAAATGGGAGCTGCAGCAAAAAACAAAATTGTTTACAAGAAAAACAATTAAACTAAGCAAACGACAGAAAAGACAAACAAAGCTACGCAGTTAAAGACCCTAAAAAATGTCAACTGCAAACCGATGGAAGCTGTGATTTCAGGCCTGCCGTCTGGGTGCCTCGTAGGCTACACAGACCTGCAAATCTCGAGGCTAGAGAGACTCCGGAGCACACATTTTGCTGCTCTGTCTCAGCCAACTCCCGACCGGCGGTCCAGACAGTTGTCGGACTGTCATAAAACAATTAAGTTTAATTTTGTCACCGTGCCCAGGCCCCCAGCTAGTGCGATGGCTCAAAGCCCCAGCCCCCACCCAAACTTAAGCCCCAGACTGATGCAGGCCCCAGGCTGAGGCGTAATTAACGCATGCTTTGTATTTGTTGTTGTTGCTTGGTAATTGTGCACCTGTTGCCGCCTTTTGTGTCTATTGCAGCACGGCAACATTGTCAGCAAATTGCATGCCAGGGATGCTGAGTGTCAGCCTGTTGCTGCAACAGTAGCTTGCCAAATCAGTTAATGGCCTTACGAAATGGTTTTTACTATGCCAAATTCATTTTAACATTGGCATCAATTGCCCAGAAATATAAGACAATGCTAGGGCTAGAACAACTAACTTGATATGTGAGTATAAAATATTAAAACTATCCTTCACAACAGACTAAATACTTCAAAGATGTCAATATCGACAACTCTTAGATAGAAATATAATCCCTTCGTTTCTTAATATCTGACTGAAAATATTACATACCGCTCCATTTTTATCGAAGTTATGCTTTATGAATATCTTTTTAATTAAAAACTCTAATGAATCTAATTGAAGGCTGTTTTTGCAGCCATAGAAAAAATTGAAAGGTGTGATGCCCTGTTTGAAATTTCTTCTACCTTAGTATGTATTTTCTTTTTTTTTGTTTGAAGGTTTGATAAGTAACGATAATCAGTTCATTGTATTAAATTTTAGTTTTTAATTTTAAATTTCGTATTTTAAAAAATTAAGACATTAAGTGATCGACTGCTTCTAATTGACGTTAATAATTAAATAAATTGTCATTCAACTATGAGAAACCAGTTCGATCACAACTGTGCTAGAACTTATTTTATCCTTATGGCTATTATGGGACTTTATCTTTGAAAATGTTAACTATAAACTTGTATAGTCGATAGTTATACTATCTTTGACATGGCTGTATCTTTAACTATAAAGATTCTATAAAATGATTTTTAAAATAAAGTTAATTAAGTTATATTCACAAGATTGCAAGTACCCTAAATAATACATTTGGCTAAATAAAATGTTGGAATGTGCTTTGGAAATTGTTCGTGGATAGCTATCATATTGACGCCTTTATTGCCATGTCGATTTCTTTTTGAAATTACTACAATTCCACCGCATTTACAACACACTCGCTGTTCATAATTGAAAGCGTAAAGTCAATGAAATTTCTGGTTGAAGTAGTAAAATCTTTGAATTAGTTGGCAGTTTTAGTTCCGGCTACTCATGCTGGTGATATTAAATAACTAAGACAAATAAATTAAATCGTAAAAAGCAGCACTCGAAAATTGTGCTAATTTTATGTCACTCGAAACTGAAAGCCGAAGAGAAGAAACAATACCCCTGCTTTGTGCCCAAACAGACCATGGGCAATGTGTTCCCCGATAGTCGGAGCACCCACAACAAACGGTAGCCTCTCCGATCAAATGAAATATTGCTACACAATATTTGATTTTCGTACTCGTGTTGTGTGTTTTATGGCCACGTTAATGAAAATGACTGGGCAATCGGGAATTGTTCGCATTGTTGGCGACAACGGCGGCACTTCGAGTGGCTGTAAAACATAAATAAATAAATTCAAGACTCGTGACATTTGTAAATTGTTTTAGCAAATCAATAAACCCAATTTCACGGCTACCATCGACTTGCTGCCACCTCGAATTATGTGATAATTGACAGCTAATTGCGAAAGCAGGTCTCGAGACGTCTCCAGGACAGCAGCATATATCCAATTGTCCATCATCAACATTGTCGTTGTTGTTGCTGTGGTTGTTGTCGATTCGTTTTTGTTTTTGTCTGTTCCGCATATTTGCGCAGGCGCCCGCGGTTCCATTGAGTTCTCCCCAGTTGCTGCCGGTTGAAGTTGATGCTGAAGTTGATGTTGATGTTGAGGCTGATGATTGATGGCGAAAATGTAACCGTCACTGGTTACATGTGGCCAAGTCGAGATCTCACAACTGGGCCCAGATTTGTTCAGCGAAACGGTGGTCCGTTCCGGATGTGAAGCCGTGAGGATGTTGACGTTTAACTGTGTCGCTAATTGGCCATTTTTGCTTTAAGCCGCCTTTTGACAAATGACAACCGACCACAATGAGACACGGCTTTTGTCCTATTGTCGTACATTTAACTGGCATTTGTTCGTTTGCACTGCACTGCGGTGGGGCTAACTATTCGCATTATCTAGTTTGCACTTCCTATAACGCATAACGGTAAAAGAGGCTTAACCACATTTCCAAAATGCCTTAAACTCCTCAGATGATATTACGTACAAACAGCTTAACCTAATGAATGTAGGTCAAATTACAAAGTTAATACAAATTATCACTTAAAGATGCCAGATTTAATAAGAAGAAAACTTTTCAATCAAATCTTTTAATCCAAAGTGTAATAAAATGTATTTTCGTTTAAAATAATAACATAGCGATTATACAATTTTTTTTTTTTTCTATTTTGAACAGATTAAAATTCATTAGAATGTATGTATGTCGGAAATTAATCAACACATTTTATACATATAATTCTCATTTAAATAAAACTCATTTCAAAATGAAGCTTAAGAAAATAATCAACAATTGTCTAGAGCTTCTGACAATCCACTTTCATATTTGGAGAATTGTTGAAGGTACACTCAAAATACATATACTCCTTGAGCGGGAAATTGTTATGTTAAGTTTGCACACATAAAAGAGAACTAAAATATGCTCGATTCAATTTCATCTAATTTTCACAGTTAAATACTTGATCTATTAAAAGTTTAAGAAGACTCTTTTTGCAACCTAAAATTATTTGGTGATCTACTTATCATATTATCAGGTGTGCTACAGATAAAAGCAATTCCACTCCGAAAATTTCTCAGTGCCATAGAACTTTGAGTGACTTAATTTTTTTAGCATGTTCATCAACCTTTTCAAACTCGGCTGCTGGGGCCCCTTGGCCCCTTCTCGTATTAAATTTCCAAGGGTGCAACTTTTTTAAGTTTATCATTGCAGAACAATAGGTTTTTAATGTTTTTTTATTTAATCTATATAATTTAATTTATTTACTTAATCATTTAGGGTATTCACTTAACTGTGGCAGCCTGGCAGATGGCACATGTCCCAAACTTGAAACGTGAACAGCCCTTTTTGTTTTAAATCTGCCCAGTTAGCTGTTTTTTGGTTTTACATTGAGTTTATTGTCATTTTTATTATTTTATTTCAATAAATTTGCCTGATTTAAGCAAGATGCTTCGAAAAGCGCCAAGCATTTTTGTAATTAAAAGTAAAAAGTGCAGAAGTAATTGAAGCTTTGTAAAATTCGTATAGAGAATTTGTTGCATTTTATCATATTTCATTAATAGTAGATGCATGGCGAGATCAGTTGGATTCTGAAATTGACGATATTTTGGATGACTTTTAGAGGATGCCATTGATGCCATTGTCGTCGGAGTCAATATCGCGTTGGAGTCAAAGCTGCTTAGAGTCCTCAAAGGGAGGGATTGCAGGTTTTTAAGATGATATTGATGAAAGACGGAAACTAACTATGATGGTCACACTGAGGCTGAACCCCGTGGTGAACCCTGTTTGGCGTCAGAAAGCAAGAGAAAGTTTTTGTGTAATTTTATATTTAAATAAAATCTAAGATATATATGTTCATATATACATGATTGTAACTTATTTAAGCCAAGCTCTAGTTTTAGAATCCTCTCCTTTTGATCCAGCTGTTGTTGCTTATGCTTAAAATCATATTCAATATTCCATTTATTGTCTTTCCTTTCCAACTTCAGTCTGCGCTCCTCTCTACCCCTTTGCTTCACGAAAAATGTATCAACCTGTTGCGTCCCTAAACAACTGTTGTCAAAACTTTCGCACTAATAATTGACAAAAATACTAAATTTCGATTGAAAATATCGATTATTAATCGTGTTTTTATCATCTCTACATGGGCATATATGCCAGACTTTTCGTAGTCAAGGGTCCGGGTCTGACATCATGGCACGAAATTTTTCAGTACAAGTTGTTGTTGTGACGTTTGGGAAATGTGCCATGTGCCAGGCTGCCACAGTCAAGTGAATACCCTAATTGATTTTGTATAGCTACAAAAAAAATCAAAAATTATTGGCGCGACATACAATTAAAGTTACTTGACAGCTCTGAATTCTAAAATTCGGACAAAAAATGTAACATTATTCTCATGGCATCGGACGCCAATGGATTGAGCGATGATTTCGTTTCTCTCAAAATTGTTCAGGTGATTGGACTGTGTCACGGAGAAATAAAATTGAAGTGAAGTTCAAGTGGAAGAGATTTATGTGGCATACCTGTGGCATAAACTGCACTCCCAAAAACGTGAACTAATTAAAACAAAGAATGTTCTTGGTTGCAAATAAAAAAAAATTGTTCACGGTTTCGCGAGCGCACTGTAATTAGTAAGTTTCAATGCATTTGGAGCTACATTGATATGGGCTAATCCGAAAATTTTTAAACCAAGGCAAAAACCTTAAATTGTCAATAATATCATGTTTTTTAATAATAGTTGTTTTTTGTTGTAATAGAATATATTTCAGGCTTCAAATTACAAAATCAAAATGATTTCACGTGGTTTGGTTGTTCATGGCCGAGCTTAATCAATTAATTCCTCTTTTTGCCTCTAAATTTCAATAAATCTTTTAAAAAAAAAGGGGTATTTTCAATGGCCAAAACAGTGGTCAAAACGGTCGTCTGAGTGTTTAGAGCTTAGCTCATCTTAAACTTTGTTTAATTTTCTTTTATTTAAGATAAAAACTTTATCGAAAAAATATTTAATATATACTAATAATTTGAAAAGAAGTGTAAGTGTAAAAAGTGTAATGTCCGCAACGTAACGTCCGCAACAGACAAAAACTAAAATTTTTAATTAAGGAGACTACTTATCTTTATATTTGATGATGGATTGATATGGTCATATATTCCACTTAATTTTTGTATTTGAACATTTTTTGTTTACTATGCAAAATTCGCTATGAGATGTGCAAATGTACGTTAACCTCAAATTGACTTCCATTCTTTGTAACGGCCGCAACGGAACTTTCAGCAAGCCTAATTTTTTTTCAAAAACAGTAAGGCTTTTATCTTAACATAGGTTTAAGAGTACTTTCAATGAAATGCATTTTTCAGAAAATATCATTTAAACTCACCAATCTGAACGCGAGCTGTATCAGTTTAAAAATGAAAATTTGCGTGCAAATGTAACGTCCGCAACTCAGGATTAGCCCATATGTGACCACTTGTCAAAATTGTATCACAAATCAAACAATTTTTGATGGGCTTCTGGTGAACTCTTTGATGGAATTTTGAGGCAAAATCAAAGTTGTCGTTTCTTTTTTTGTCTAATGTGTTAATATTTATTTAGAAAATTAAAAGCAAATTGGGGCAAAATGCCTAATGAAATGGGAATCAGCAAAGCGAAAGGCCAGATTTAATATAATTGTTGATATATTGCATTAATAAATAATTAAGCCAATATTGTATGCGCATTTAATATTTTATATGAGAAAATTTAAGGCACTTTTTCTAACCATATTCCTAAAAAATAAGCAGATTTCAACGTCTTCATTGCATTTTTTTTAAGAAGACCAAATTAGTGTTAATAATGAGTTTCCTTATTATTTTATGCTATTTATTTTCCAAATCGTGTCTGTTGATTACGATTTGTTTATCGATAACAAGCATCCAATCACAGAATTTCAGCGTACCATATTTGGTGATGAATTTTAGTCATCATAATCACAAAATTTTAAATCATGATTGCGAATCACTGCCGTTCCCCAGAAAAATCATAAAATTTCATCGATTTTCTGTTGTCGATTTGTAAAAAATTTAAGAGAAATTCCAGCGAAAGCGATTTCTGTGGCACCCCAGTATAAGTTTGTTATTTTAACCAAATTGCTTGTTAAATTTATGTTAATGTTGTCAATATGAGGAAAGGATATCTTTTAAAACAGTGGGCCAATAGCGTTTCTAAATTAGTTGAAATTGTTTAGGTATGTATGTACATGAATTACAGCTCAAAGGAAGGATTAAAACGTAAAAAGGAACAATATGGAGAGATTTGTAAAATATATTATATAAAAATTTAACAAAAAACTAGATTTCAAATAACCTGCGTCTAAAATGGAACTTGTTTGGCTTAAAGTCAAGTAGCGGGAGCTTTAAGAATGTTTTAATGTGTAATTAAAGTTAATTGAATCAAATAGCCACAGCACATAACGAAATACGTAAAGTCGTAAGAGCATGTCAAGACCCGGTCCTAGTTATAAATAGTATATAACACTCACATCTAGCGACAATTTATGACACAGTTTTTTACTATTGTTTGTTGGATTTTTTTAATTTTGCGTGGCATTCGTATAACCAAAACGTCAGCTAAAAGCTTGCTAAGATCTTCATTTGAAAGGCGTACGCTGAAAATTGTCAGCAATTTTGATGAAAATAATTGGCCAACTGTGGGCGATGCTCAATGGTCAGCGGTTGGACAACAACGGGCGACAACGATCCAATTAAAGCCGCGACAAAATGCGTACGTGTTCATAAATATTGTCAATTAGCGGCGGGTTCACCCAACGTCTTGGCAGCCAGGGCTAATTGCGAGCCACGGTTGCGTCCTCTGGAACAAGTTACGCAACAATCGGAGGCAATCGAAGGCGATCGCAGATCCCAGATCGCAGATCGAAGCGTTGACAGTGGAGTTGTGTCGTTTCGTTCAGAATAAGTTCAGATTTTAGCTTGTACATACAATTCCTATTGGTAAATGAAGTTTAGTAACTCAATTAATTTTCTTCTTTATTAATACATCAACAATTATTTTAACATGTTTTTAAATATTTTGTTTTTGTTTGAATATTGTTTTTAATATATTACTAAGCATTTACTATAAAATTAATAAGAAGTTAAATGCACTTTCCAAAAATATAAAAAGCATACGAAAAAGCTTAATTTGTTTTTTTTTAATACTACATAGTATATACTTTTGAAATTTCCTGGTTTATGTTTTATTTATTTATCGATTTAACTTTGATCGTTAACGTAAAATCCGTCGACAGAAAGAAATTATTTAGAATTTAAAATAAGACTATGAAGCAAGAATAAAATCAATTAAAGTTTGTAAGTATATTATGTACAATTTGAAATTTATAACTGACAAATTAGTTTTCTTTTAAGTCTGGGAGTATACAGAAATTATTGAATTGATCCCACATTTATTGCAAAATTTTAACAAATGCGACTGATTTTAAAATGAACAATTGAACTAATTCAACAAATTGAACTAGGAGTCGCAGCTCTGGCAGACAGGGACTCATCAATGGGGGGATTGAGTTACATTTACGAGCTCAAACTCGAGGGACAGTTGCAAGTTGGCGGCAGTCTGATTGATCAAACGGTGACAATATGGCACTTACGGGTGCAATCAAGCAACCAGAGTCTCCCCCTCATTTTCTACTCCCTCTCCCTCCACGCTCACTCTCCCTCTCTGTCTTTCTCTCTATTGCTTCAAGCGATCTCTCATTATTTTACAAAGCGTGCGGACTGCATAGCAAAGCGTTGCCATTGCTGCATGCCGCTTGATTAGCTCCCCTCTTGCTCTCTTTTCACCTTCTCTCCTGTCTCTTTCTCTGGCTGTGGTTTGGTGGCTTGTTGCCTTAGTGGTGCAGTGACTCTGTGGCCACTGTTTAAACTCTGATGGTCTCCTTAATTTACAGGCCTTGCATTCCGCGTCCATTGGGTGTCGTTTTGTAATCCTTTAGTTAATTAAATTAATTAAATGGGCGAATTGGCGCTTCGGGGATTTGAATTATGTCCAGAGTGTGTGAATTATGTCTGGATGAGTGCATAAAGTTGAGAGAGCAAAATACAGACGAGAACTCATTTAAGATCGAAGTTTGTCGATGGCTTGCAACTGATTTCAGCAGCAAGTTTGGTTTCTTTTGAAAGCAGATTTCCTTGTTGTTGATTTGTTCATTTAGTTACGAGTAATGAAGTGGACCTTAAATTTATACATGTGTTGGCCTGATAAGCTGTTGGTTTCATTTGCTAATTGCAGTCTAAGAGACTAATCAATTCGATCTTTGTAGGGCACAGCTTCCGTTTAATTTGTTTATAAAGAACATGCATAGATCTATGATGAGTACCTTGGGAAAAGACGACTGTTGCCCTAAGTACATTTCGTTTGAAATTCAATTAAATTAAAGTTTCATTTGACCTTTATCCGTTCCATTCTCCAACGGCGGACAATCAAACAGGTGGCTTTAAGGCAATCGCTCTCTCTCTCTTTCTCTCTCTCTGCCTCCTCGCGGCTACTGACTACTGCATGGACAGGCAGTCATGTCAGATGATCCGAAAATTTAAATTATGGAGCAATTAAAGAGCACATCTATTATAATAAAAAATCAAAGTAAACAAAACAAAAAGGCAACAATCGCAGTCGAAACGGCAACTTATATGCTTGAATCGAGTTGAGAATGCGGAGTGCGGAGATGGGGAAGGGGGACAGCTAATTAAATGTAATTAATTTTCACATGCCTTAAAATTAAATGCATTTAAATCGGAGACAAATACGGAGAGTGTGAGCTTTATAAATAGCGTATGGTTTAATTGCTCGCCGTTTGTTAAAAGCGATTTAAAAAGTTTCATTAAGATAAACAGCGCAACAACAACGATTTATACATGAGCCATAACAACAACAACAACAACGGCGGCGGCAACAAAACTTCACAAAAGTTATGGCAATTTTAATTATAATTTAAGCTCGACTATGACGACAGGTGAATAAACCATGGGTCATGCCAACCCCAACACAACCGAGCGGCATCTACAATACTAAATTCAAGCGACTAACTCAGTTAAAAGAGAACATTTGGGCCATTTACCGTTGCGCCCTTAAGGCGTGGTAACCAAAAAAAAAAAAAAACAAAAAACAAAAACACTGCTTGTTTCATTTTTGAGGGCAACATTTTGGACAACATACATATTTACTGCTGCTACTGGACGGGAAGCTATTGCTCCAAGCCGAGTCTGCCTCTGACTCTGAGTCTGAGTCTCAATCTGAGTTGCTGATGCTGTGGCTCGATCGCTTGCCATCTCGCTTGCACGCTTAACGACCACAGATTCAACGGAAAAATGGCGTTTAACTGTAACTGGCAATGTGAAACATTTTCGGGTCAGGTGCTTCAACGAGATTTCACCAACCTGCAAGTCAGTTTCAGTCGGTGTAGAAACACAAGCAGCCAACGCCCCACAGTTTTCATTATCTTACGGTAATATCGCTCATAAAGCGACTGTGCTGCTCTTTCATCATCATCATCAACAGCAGCATCATCATCATCATGTGGTCAGCCTTCGGTGATGATGAGATGATCTCTAGACACATACATATAGCAACGTCAGCTCGTTATGGTTTCCTACATGCCTTGTCTTCTATCTCTTCTCTTGTCTCCTCTCCAGTTGGTAATGTCTACACGGTCGCCTTTTGTTTTTTTGGTGTTATTTCTCATTTGGTTATTGTGCAGATTTATCTTCAATGTTTGCTCTTTTGATTGGTACCCTGTATACAGCTTTTTTGCTTCTTCTTTCATTGTTTTTACTCATTGTTTTTTTTATTGCCGGTCGTTTGTTTGTTCGGTCAACTCTTTACTGCAATTTCCGGTCGAAAGGGCGCCCGAAAGAAAGAAGATAACTGAAATTGCCATTTTGTGTCGGCTAAATCAAATGAGAGAAAACAGGGTCAAGAGGAGCGATGTAAAGCGATTGCATTTTAGGTCAAGCATCCAAAAATTTCGAAAGACCATTCACAACAATAGAAGAAGAAATTTCAAAATAAATTTTAATATATGATTCAATATTTTGTCATTTGAATAGTTTTAATAAATACATTCAATGTTTTGTGTCATTGAAATCCAAACATTTAAGAATATCTTTTTACTTCCGAAAGCATTAATTTATAAAGACTAAAGACATTCCCTCTAATTATCTACCTTTATTTCATAAAACTTTTATTAATTTAAAATTCTATAAGCTTCCACAAAACTCTTAATTAATTACTAATAATATAATTTAATTACTTTAAGCTAATTCGTAAAAATAAAAAAATGTTTTCTTATCTATTATTTAATTTTATATAATGAACGCAAAATTTAGTATATGTATTGAAAATGTTCTTTTATGAGGTGTATTACAGTCGAACTACTCTAACTCGAGTCACGATTTTCCAAAGAAAAATCTCGAATTATAGAGACTTTGACATATGAAATAAGCTGGAGAAAATTCGAGTTATGAAAGTTCGACTGCATTTGAGAAATATGACTATTAGAGAGCATACATTTTTTTCACATAAAATGGTTACCCATATTCGTAATCAACGGTCAATTCTAATATGTTTTCACCAAAAAACCATAGTTCTAAAATCATTTCCTGGTCCGCGATTTTTGAGTTGACAAATTTTCTTTTTGAAATTTTATATTAAAAGCATATATATGCTTAGTTTTGGTTCGATCTTGACAAGATTGGTATCAATACTCTTACTCTCCAGGATTTATGGAATTCCATAGTATCAAAAAGCCAACTGTCTTTGAAAGGACGAATATTATGTTCTTTGACTCTATGCAGTTTTGATTCCATTCATGTCAGGATCAGACAAAAACTAAAGAAATGCTAATAATATAAAATTTCAAATAAATAAATTCTCCAACTTATAAAACGCGAACCAGGAATTGATTTTCAAAACTTTGGTTTCTTGGTCATAACATCTTAGAATTGACCGTAGATTACGAATATGGGTTACCATTTTTAAATTTTTTGGGCCCATACAAATCGATGCACCCTAATGACTATATCAGCACCTCCTTTAAACTTTCAACCTTTTAATACAGTAAAGAAATGGACTAAGCCCAAATATTTGTCATAAGTACTAAACAAGAAGATAGAGACTTAAAATTCTGAAGAAATTGTTAGCCGAGGACTGCTAGAAAAATGTTCAGACTTTATAGAGCTTTGTATATCTTCTTGTTTTGTTATAAAAATTTTCTAACGAATTTTGCTCAAACTATTTAAGGTTTGTCCAACTTATTTGCCCTCGACAGACTATATTTTTTAATTGAGTATGGTATTTTTATTTTGAGTATAGTATGTGTCAATTTTTAATAAATAAGCAAAGCGGCAACAGGAATATTGTTAAGACTAAACTAAAATGTTGTATTTTTTACGCCCATACCAATTTCCAGTCTGTAAGATCTTTACGAGGTAAAAGTCTAGTGACGAAAACATTTTCATGCCCCAAAATTTCTGATATCCAATTTTGTGACGAATAATATTAAGTTTTACATATAAATTATTTTAAGCAAAATTTTGGCACTCGGCACATTGCGCTAAAATGTATCAATTCTTCATACCAAATAAAACTCACTCATTGTTTTGCGCAGTGCCGAATGCAAAAATTTTGCTTAAAATAATTTATATGTAAAACTTAATATTATTCGTCACAAAATTGGATATCAGAAATTTTGGGGCATGAAAATGTTTTCGTCACTAGACTTTTACCTCGTAAAGAGGTTTTTTTTGTGGGATATCAGAAATTTTTGAATAAGACCTCAGAAATTTTGAAATTGCAATATTTTTTGGTAGTATAGCTTTGTCAACTTTGATTATTGTTTGTACAAGCTAAAGCAAATTGTCTGGCAACACTAGTCCCCTTTACAAACACACATGCCCAGCGCAAAAGCTATCAGCACTCTTAAACTCTGGGTGCTATGACACTTTGCTGCTGCTATCCTATTCCCATTCTAAGTAAAATGTATGTATTCAGCTAACAGGTAATTTCCGCATTACGCTGCAAGCAGTGCAAAAAGCCCTTCGAAATACCTTTTCAACGATATATAGATCGCATCTGTAGTTTCTATCGTTTGGATGCTATGGTGGTTTCAATTTTAGCGGTTTTTAGCGATTTCCCGCTAAACTAGCGATTTTTCGCAAAAGTCGTAGAGCAAACGTTTCTAGATTTTTGAACAGGAACAAGTCCTCATTCAAACATTTAAGCTATCCAAACAATCAAACTGGCTGCTATGACACTTTGTTGCTGCTGCCCTATTCCAATTCAAAGTAAAACGTATATATTCAGTTAATAGGTTATATCTTCCAAACCTATCGGTAAAATTTTTTGTGTCATATATCAAAAAACGCGAAATTTTACAAACTAAAACATATTGAAATTTAAAAAAAATCGTTAGCGGCGTTTTCTCAAAAACCGCCAAAACGTGGGGGAAAATACCTTATGTCACCTGTAGCAATTTACCTATGTACTTTAGAAAAAAAGTTAAAAGGTATGCATAACAGCCCTTCAAAATACCTTTTCAACGATATATAGATCGCATCTGTAGCTTTTATCGTTTGACTGCTATAAGGGTTTTAATTTTAGCGGTTTTTAGCGATTTTCCGCTAAACTAGCTTTTTTCGAAAAAGTCGTAGAACAAACGTTTCTAGATTTTTGATCGGGAACAAGTCCTCATTCAAACTTTTAAGCTAAATCATCGCTTTGATACAAACAAACAAACAAACAGACAAACATACTGACTTTTCATCTCATTTTCGGAAGGCGACTCAAAATTTCAAAATTAATTTTTTTTTTAACCAGTTGTCGGATTTTGATGATCAAGGTGTCATTCGACGCGTATTTTTGATAAGAATTGTAAGAAATTCAACGAAAATTCAAAAAGGCTCCAACGGCCCCATTAGCTCCAATAATTTAAATTTTCCCCTCCCACTTACACCTGTTTATCTCACGAACCAGGTGAGTTTTCAAAAGTCTTAGTATGCACATTTGTAAGTTAGGTTGATACCTTTCGATCGGTATATAACTCGACCTGATCGGACAGTCATAGCAAATCTTCCATTCTTCCTGTGTATATATGCTAGTCGCCTTCGCACCCTTCGTGCTGCTTTCGTCACTAGCGCGGACTGCCGTCCGCAGTGATCAAGATGAAAAAGCTTAAGAATCACAGATAGAATAGAGAAACATTACCTATACTATGCACAAATAAAATTATATTCACGCTTACATTCGCAAATTTTTGAGTTTTTCCCTTCACTTCGTTGCTAATTGCTGGTGTGAAATTCCAAAGCTTAAGTGCACAGGAGCTGTTAATTACCAACTCTAGAGAACTGTGAATAATGCCATCCCATTAAAGTGACACATTTAATGTCGCAGCACCCGTAGGTCAAGGACAATGATTGGATCAGTTAAAAGTAAAAATTTTTCCAGACAGCAAAATAAATTGATTGCACACGCACTGGACTGTGGTTTAATCATTACGTTTAAATCTAATAGAGCATCCAGTGCCGTCGCATGAATACATACATACTGGTGCAATTGTTTACTTTTTTTGCGACAACATTTCTCATTTTGTTTTATAGCCCAACACAACGATAAACGATGAACAATGAACGAGTGGATCGCGGATAATGGGGGAATGGACACGGACACGGGGTCAAATTATACGTACACTTGGAGTGCTCTCTCGCCATCAACAACAGCAGCAACACATGTCATTGCTACAGGTGAGCTTGTCTGCTGATTTGAATTCGTTGATAACACGGCGCGATCTCTGCTGCAGCTGAGTGCCCGAGAGAATGTTCCGTCTTCCCCCTCCGCCATTCCATTTGGACGCCTGACAAACGCACTCCGCACGTAACGCTAATTAGCTGGTGTTTTAAGGCCCCCTCAAGGCATCAGCCACCAGGCAGCAGACACCAGGCTGCAGTCCAGCGCACGAGTCGACGGCCATTACGAATATGCATATAAACATATATGTACACATATATGTACTTATATTCATACTTATAATGCTCATTATGGGATGAGTTAGTACAGCAGTTGAGTGGATGACTGAATGACATATGTGGCAAATACTTACGATATGAGTTGGCTTATTCATTTTAAACAGTTTTTATAAAAATGTACAGTGAAGTTCCTTTCTGTTCCTTATATATCAACAAATTTAATTATAAAACTCTGTAAATAAAACTGTGACTGTAGTGTCAACTAAACCTGAACCTTCAGTGACGAATTGTAGTACTATTAATTTGCTTAATAGATTTGTAATAAAATGTTTAATTATTGCTATTAGCTGTAACATTTTTGAGACACAAACAAAATGCAATCAGTCTACTGTACGCTAATTATAACTTTACTACAGTTCCACTTTAAAAAACAGAAATGTTTACTGGTTCTGTTCCTTAAAATCATGATCCCAAAAGTACTTCAGTTGAGAATACTTTCTACAAAAAGTTAAAATATATATTGGGCCACCTTAAAGCAAGTAACTACAATGATCTAATACACTATAATTGTAATTTATTGTTCTAAAAAATGTTTGTTATGTATTCACAACCAGAGCTTGCAAATAACAGTTGACCCTTTCAAACTGTTCAAAAATAACTCCCATTTACTGACTTTTTGAGCAAAGAGTCAGAGATGAACCGTTCACATAGTATTTTGAACGAATCGGTCTTCGCTCAGTTAACAATCTTTTTATTTGTTCCCCTTTTGCACTGGTTATTCCCTGACCGTTTTGATGTGAGCGAAGAAAATAAATCTCGTTTGCGTTTGTATGCGTCTGAGCGTTTGTCGTCTTGTCATTTGTCTTTCTGATTTAAGTGAATTCGTTAATAAAGGAAATATGGGCCGTTGTTGAGTTAAATGCAGAATAAATAAATAAATATATATGTACACATAATTAAAGTATTGAGAAATTATGTATTTACAAATTATCAAAATAATTTTCATGTCAGATATTTTTCCGGAGTTTTACGGAAACGAGAGGGCAACATTGTAAACAAGGCAAAGTGAAGAAAATAAAACAAAACAACCGTTTGGGCTGAGTTATTCATTTTTTCTCTCCTCTGCTGACTGTCAATATGTGAGCGCTCAATCGGTTCACTCTCTACAAATTGTTATTGAAAGAGAGTTACTAGAATAGTTTAACTCAGCCTACTCAACCGAAAACAAAAAGTAAGAGAATCGAATTTTTCTTCTCAGAGAGAGAGCAAGCGTGAATGTTTTTTTCGGTTTATTTCGTGAGTAGATCGCAAAGGGAAAACCGGTCAACTGTTATTTGCGAGCTCTGTTCACAACTAAAGAAATAAAAGCGTCTTCTCCCAAAAATAAATAACTGTTTTCTATCTTAAGCAACGGAAAATGCCAAAAAAGTTTTAGTGGCAGACTATTATCACTTACTTACTTATGACATATTTTTAGAACCGTTCTTACAACATAGTCATTATCTGCAATAAATTAATTTACCTGGAAACTAAAAGTTAATCAGAATCAATCCGAACTGGCTTTTCAATTAAATACATCGATCTTCAATCTACAGTTCAATTACAAACAGAACGAAGTTAAAATTTCAGTGAAGCCTGAAAATATGCAATAGTTTCTAAACGTCAATCACACAGTTCTCCAAAACCAGCCTAATATCACGCAACAAAAACAAGCAGTCCGAACTAAAAATAAATGAATTGATTTACTTAAATTTCGTTTCGTTTTGTTTTTAACACAAGAGCACATATATTTTTTTATTTCTTTGTAAATTTTGTCGTTGACACTTAAATGCTAAACAATATGTACAAATATATCAATCGTTAGAGTTGTTTTGTGTATTTCTATGTACGGCCTAAATTGTAAGTACAAGTAGTATATAAGTAAGTGAGTATTTGTGATTTGCTTAAGCAATAAATAAAGAAAAATAGTTTGAGTGTTAGTTCTTGTAAATAGATTATTGGTTGAATTTAATCAAGCGAGTGCGGCGGTTAATCCTTGTAGTATTTCCAACTTTATCCATATATTTAGTGTGGAAGGAACAATGGACGACATGTGACCTCTGATCTCAGACGCAATGAAGTTCCATCACAGTAGTGTCGTTGTATGTGTGTATGTGAGTGCTTACATAAGTGTTAGTAATATCGCTTATTGGCAACATAAATGCAAACGTAACATCAACTTTTAACAAATTTGTTCACAATATTTTTTTTGCTTTTCAGCTTTATGCTAACAACATTAACTACCAAAAACCATTAACTGCTAAATGCTAAACAAAATTCGTTTAATTTGACTAACATTTATGCGATTTGTGAGCGTGAAAAACGTTTTATACGACCCAAGTCACTTGCTCCACAATTTCGCCAACTGCAATAATTGTGTCGTAAGTGACATAGTTATGATAAGTTATTTAATTTCATTCCTTATGTGTTATTGGTATTAACTACTAAGTATGTATAAGTTAATTAGTTGCTTCCAACTCTGGACAAGACACACATTCAGCAAATTGCTCATATCATCAATATGTTTTGTGAAATATCATTTTAAACTGGGTCTGAATGATTTGTGCATAGAAAACTATTTACAATGTGCATAGGGCGGGGAAAGGGGATTCTAATACTTAGTTCACTTTAGATTGGGCTTAGATTAGTTAGACTGAAGCTTAGTTATCCGTTTGCGGATAAGACTGCTGCTGCAGTGGTTGATGATAGTGCATAGAAGAACCTGCTTGGGTGGAGGACGAACTCGTTGTTGTGGTTGCAGGTTTGATCGCAGGTTTGAGATCCTCAATTTGTATAAGTTGCTCGATGGGTATCAATGACAGCTCACCGCCCACAGGCTGAGGCATTGGCAGCTTGGCCAGAGCCTAAATAATTAAAGATAAAACATTTTAAACAATAATTTATATTTATTCATTTTATTACCCTTGCAGTTGGTATTTTAATTATGGCAATAAATATGTAATTAATAAAAGAAAGCGAGAGCGGAGAGTTGTGAACGTTTTATTGTGCTTTGTAACACAAAAAAAAACATTTAAATTAAACAATTGTATTAAGTTTAACGATGCCAAAGTTACAATAGTCATAGATTTTTGTTTTAGTATCGCCTGCACTGTGAGACAATTTCGGGCTGACTTCGGCTCGTGTACATTTGAAAGGCAGATACGCCTTTTCCAAGTCAAAAATGAAAAATAAAATAAATACATCTTAGACTATATCATATAGCTGTCATTGGAACAATTGGTTTAAAATGTAATGCAGTGCTCTGCAAGGGTATAAAATCGTTGAAGTGCAAAGATAACTCTTTCTATCTTGTTGAATAATGATACTATTCCTACCTTGGCATGCTCCACAGCAATTGTTGCTGCCTTTTCCGCCTCACGCTGTCGACGCTCCTTCAGCTTGAGGGAGAAAATGGCCACAGAGCGCGCACTCTTGACCAGTTTCTGCTTTAGCCGCGATTTCTTAGCCGCCAATTCAGCTGCTGTTGTTGGAAAGCAATTTAACTTGGTGAAGCTATCATTTACATAGTTAAAAACTAACCTTTAGCCTCATCATCTGTGTTGCCCGCGGATGTGGATGCAGCGGAAGCAGCTGCCTGTTCCTGTTCCTTTTCCTTTACCTTTTCCCTCTCCTTCTCTTTCTCCTTTTCTTTCTCTTTCACCTTCTCCTTTTCCCTGTCCTTCTCTTTTTCCTTTTCCTTCTCCCGCTCTTCCTTGGCCTGCTTCTGCTGCTGTTTCTGTGATGAACTCGATGAGGAATTTGATAGAGCGCCCACACTGGGTCGTGACTGGGAGTTGCTGATGCTGCTGGAGACGCCAGGTCCAACACCACTGGGACTAAAAACGCTGCCTCCACCACCCGAAGATGAAGATGATGATGCCACAATTTGCTGCTGTTGCTGAGAGGCGGGAGGCGTGGCCAGCAATGCACCAGATGCACCAGTCTTCAATGCCACATTGCTCCAGGATGGCGCAGGCTTGAGGATATCCGCGTTGTCGACATTACTTGTGAGTTCCTTGACACGAGAACATAGAGTTGTTGATCAGCAGATGGTCGACTAATTGATACCATGCAACCAAACTACACACATCGAAAGCTTTCGGGTTAAATTCATAATATTCATGCAATAGACAAGGGCATGTGAGTGTTAAGCCAGCGTGAAAATGGCTTAAGCGGTTGCCGTATAATAACTTAAATATTGTTTATTTTTTTTTATTTTAGCTGCCCCTTCTCATTACCAAAAAGCTTTGAACTCTAAACAAAATTGGGTTTCAGCTTCAACTTAAGTTAAACGTAAACGTTGATAACACAATTTGAATAAATATTTATATTGGTTTTGGTATTCAAGCTCTTTAACATCATCAATCTGCAGCCCCTTTTGGGGGTCTGTCAACAGCAAACATCGAGCACACACATTGAACAACTGTATACAGTGGATAATTATTGTATTAATGAATTGTGCACATTTTTCACTACCTTGGCAATGCAATCTATGCTTCTATGCAGGCTCGCATTGTCGTTGACTTTTAAACGAGACATCCATTCAGGTGCGTGAAGTTTCATGTGTAGTTTATCCTTTAAACATGAGAACGTTGTTAGTGTTGCGCAAGATTGTTTAATTATGTACAATTTGTATCAACAGGAATTCCCTTATTTCATTTAAATTATTTTTTTAGAAATGTGAAATTCACTCATCTGATTTACTTTATTTAGTTCTAATTTTTTGGTTCACTTAAAAATATGATAAAATATTAAATATTCAAAAAATAACAAAATATAATTATTAATGTTTGCAGTTGACAAATTAATAACTCAGAAAACTATTTACCACAAATATGACGGAACAAATCGTAAGTTGATTTCAAAGTGATCAAGATTAAGGTCAAATATATTTTTAATGCAAATTTTCTGTGTTTGAGAGAATTTTGCAAGAATGCAAGAAATACCTGGAATTAAAACCGAAACCATAACAGTAACCGTTAACCGGTATGAACCGATTGAAATTGGTAACTTTAACTGAAACAAAAATTTTGTTATTATACCGATACCGAAAAGCCGAATTTATTCCAACGGAAATAACCGTTAAGAAACCGATTCATTCATAACAGTTAAAAAATTTGATTTTTATTTCTAGTTTGTAGTTTGATCGCAGTAAAAAGATGTTAATTTTTAATATTTTTGAATATTTTTTTATAAAATGTACATAGTTTTAACAATTTTAATATATTTTTTTGTGAGCCGAAATCATCTCTATATTTCAGAACCGAAACATAAAAAACCGGTAACCGTTACGTAACCGATATACAACCATTTTGCGTAGCCGATAACCGAAAACCGTAACTGAAACCTCAAATGTGTCAATGTGAGGTAATTTTGTTCAGCAGGTTAAATTACATTAAATTAAATTAAAAATTAAAAAAAATGTTTTATAATGATGACCCAGCTTAAGTGGTCAATCGGAAAAACTCATATTTATTGAGCCCATGAAGAGAAGATAAACTAAAAAACCAATTATCTTTAACGTGTTTATAAAGTAAACAATTTTAATTATCTTAAACGATGTATTTATTTAATTATTTCCGCGTCACTTGGTTTCTGTTAATAACACTAAAGCCCCATACCAATATCCCATTTGCACATTAACTTATTTTCTAAAAAATGAAACGGTTCTTGGGACGGTTAGTAAAAAAGACTGTCATCAATATTTCGTAATAAAACAATCAAAATAATAAAAATACAAATAAAAACTAAAGTAATTTTTTAATGAGTGCAAATATGAAAATTAATTTTTTTCCAGAGGTTAAAAGGTATCACCGACAATTTAACTTTTTACCAACTATTTACTACGTACAACACATCACAAATTTAGCAATAGTATTTGTGAACTTTGTGTCTTGGCACTAATACTTAGTTGAGGGCACGTATCGGGGGATTTGCTGGTTTTCAGTCTACGCACAAAAGGCAAGTGTGAATCAACTAGAGAGATTGTGTGTCTAGGTGTGGAAAGGATATATTTAATTTAGAGTCCTCTATGGCTTACGCTTATCGGCAAATGAGATGCGCTCTCGGCGGAGACTTTACGCGACTTGCTGTACGGCGGAATCTCTGATATCTTCGACGCCTGTTGTTGTTGTAACTGTTGTGGGTGCTGGAGTTGTTGTAGTTGCAGCTGCCGCATTGAGGGACGCTGTGGACTGCTGCCGGTGCTGCTGCCAGTGTGATCAGCCGAATCGCTAGATCTCGTTCGAAATGGTGGAATTTCTTGGATCTGCATCGATTGCAGGCGCGTACCGAAGCAGGTAGCGGCTGAGTTCAGGGCAAGCGTGCTGGCTGAAGCGCTGTGGCGCATGACAAGCGAGTTAAGAAAGAGTAAAAGAGAATATAAATAGAGTGAAAATTGTAAAATAAAAAGTTGAGAAAAAAGTGTAAGCACAGCAACTAAAGGAATTCCTTGCAGGAATGCCCTAATTTTATTTTTTTAAAGGAATAGCTATTTTAGAGAAAATATTTACAAAAAGTATCTTTAAAACAAGTAGAAGCGACTTGTAAAGTGGAAGGCTCGGCCAATTGAGACAGTTACGCATAACAAATTTTGGAGCTATTGGAAAGCGAGAACAACACACAGCGGTTTTGAGAATACAGTATGTGGTAGTACATCAAGATCGATTTTATATAAATATTTGTCGATTTACCCGCTGAGCAGCTGTTGTTGTTGTCTTTCTCTTTGACTTTGCGTTGACAGAGCGCTCAAATTGCGCACTGAATATCCAAGAAATGGCGGTATTTCCGGTATGAAGATTTGCGATTTTTGTCTACAACTTTTACAAGCGCTATAAAAGAATTATTGTGTATTAAAAAGTAACAAACTTGCACCGCTAATACAGGATATTTCCCAAAAAAAAAAAGAGAAGTTCGCATTTACAAAATAAAAAGCAATCCAAAGTATATTTCCTTTTTTATAGGAAAGGAAAGAGCAGACTTAATAAAAAACATCGGTCGAAAGTTAGAATCAAAAGTTTTAATTCTTGCGCTTTAAGTGTATGTATTGCATGCAATTATAAGATTTAAGAGTCTTTACTGTAATTGTATATACAAAAAAGTTGGAAAAAATGTAGTTTTTAAAAATTTGGGTATGTGAGAGTTGGTGGCATATATAATCTTCATTTGTCATCCATCGAATGGACTTAATTGACTTGACGTGTGCAAAATCATTATAAGGTAACCCCAAAGAGGATGGATCCTCTCAACAGTCGCTTACCCGCCATTGCCATCCTGATGCAAGCTGCTGAGTGAGGCGCCTCCGTGCGGTGGCGTCGATTCGTGCAAGGGTCGTATGAGTATTGTGCTAGTCTGCAATTAGGTTTGCATTTAAGCTTTCCACAAATTTACATACAATCAAGCACACTTACCTGGGATGGCGGTGAATCTGGCGAGGAGTCGCGGTTCTCGTAAATGTTGACATCCGCCTCAATGCTGCGCCCGAAGCGTGCAGCGGCCACCTCGTGTCCATAGAGCAGCAAATCCTCGGCCAGTTGACTCTCCATGGATTGATCATGCGTCGTATTGCCGCCCGTGCACTCCTGCTCCGGCTGAGTGGACGTGGTCGAGGGCGGCGTCGGTGGTGTGGGTCGTGGCGATGTGCCCTTGCACTGCATCTCACGGCGACAATGCTCGGCACGTGCAATCTCCGCCGCCAACCAGGAGGGCAGCTCCGGCAACAGCCAGGTAAGAGCCTGACGCAGCCCCAGCATGATATGCTGCAAATAATCAGATTTCAAATAGGGTAAGAAAGGTGTACTTGAGAGTAGAGATGGGCACGGGCCTCCTTGTTAAGGCCCGGCCCGGCCCGGGCCCGAAATAAGTCTTTCTGGCCCGGTCCAGGCCCGGCCCGGTCAAATTTTCAAAAGGCCCGGCCCGGCCCGAGCCCGGTCAAATTTCAAGAGGCCCGGCCCGATTCAACCATATAATTTTTTTTTTTTTAAAAAACTTTTTTATTCATTATTTTTTTAATGTCAAAAAAGTGTATTTTTTATATACTAAAATCTAACAATTAATCTTAATATTTCAACAAAATTAATATTTACACAAATTTATGTAAAAAATATTTTTATTAATCGATATGAAAAATTTACTTTTCGGGCCTATCGGGCTTCGGGCTTTTTGCTTAGGCCCGGGCCCGCACGAAAAAAGCCCGATTTCGATTTTCATGCACGAAGCTCGGTGATTTTTTGAAGAGGCCCGCGGGACACGAAGCCCGGCCCGGCCCGTGCCCATCTCTACTTGAGAGTATATACATAGCTACGAAAAAGCCAACAGAGTGGGCATCCCTCTGCTGCTTCATTGCTCCTTATTTCTTTTGGAATATATATTCACTTAATTTTTAATCAATCTTTTTATTTATTTTCCTATTCTATTATAGTTTTAACGGTAGAACGGTAGAGCGGCAGGTAGATCTCAACTAATTTTTTTGACGAATACGGGATCTATGCATTAAGAAAAGATCGCTTATAAAATTCCATTCCAAAAGTTTTTAGGTTACAGCCTCAACCCACTGGCGAAATGAAAGTAATTTCTGATTAATTATTAATTATTATTCTTTAAGTTTTACTTTTTTGCTCAAAAATAATTATTATTTGTTGAGTAGAAAGGTATTACTCAAAATTAATCATTTTTTTTGTGAGCTACTCATTAAAAAATAAAATGAATCTTTATTTTACAATTTTTTTAATAAAACTTATAATGATTACAGTCCCTGCTTTAAACTTCGCTCGCGGGGAGGTGTAGTTACAATCGAGTAAACTCGAAGTATATTCAAAGCCTTTTGCTATAAGATTATAAACTGTTTCACTTTTTCAAAAATGTTTTAAGGATGATTCTTTTAAGCGTTTCAAAAACCACTTGCTCCACTTTTTACTTTGTCGGTCAAATTAAAAGGAGCTTACATATTTAATCAAACTTTATTAAATCTCCATTGGGACTCTCTTGCCAACTCAATACATTGAACAATTCCATTATACCCTTTCTCAGGTATTTTTAATGGACGCAGGCTAAAATTAAAGTTGCATGATGAATGCTTTCCCCAGTCAACTTACCTCCAGTGTGACAATCAATATTATGGTCTGTGCGGTGGTTAAACCAGGCCACAGCCTGGACACCTGGCCGGACAGACCAATCAATGCACAGTTAACAATAACCGCGGCGAGGGACAAGATGCTGAGTGCATTCTGCCAGGTGCCAATGTTGGCCACACGCTGCCCAAACGGACGCTGATGCACGTG
Organism: Drosophila recens; assembly: GCA_037043495.1. Lineage (NCBI taxonomy): Eukaryota > Metazoa > Arthropoda > Insecta > Diptera > Drosophilidae > Drosophila > Drosophila recens. The sequence goes on along the minus strand of JBAMBJ010001273.1, from coordinate 42,862 downwards.
AGCCAACTTAAAGGCATCCGAGCGTATCTCCATCAGGTTGTTAATCAGAGCACAGATGCCTGCCAAGGGAAAGGCAGCTGAAAAGAGGACCACATAGCCCATCTGAACGAGCATCTCCAAGTGATCCGAGAAAGTGCCATCGTACTGGAAAAGTAAGTCGAATATTAGCCCCTTCATCAAATTTACAACCAAAAGCCTATTACTTTGTACAGCGAGCTCTCAATCTCCGCCTGTCCAATGTTGCGTTTACTTGCCGCCTGCTGTTGTTGCTCCTGTTTAGCCGGCTTGGCAGACGCCTCAGCCTTGAGCTTCTCTTCGGCGGTAGCCAGTTCCTCGGCCAGACTACGGTTGACATGCTGTGTGGGACTCAAAGCGCCCCACATGTTGAAGCTCAGCTTGGCCAGCTTCCATTGCTCCAGGAAATAAGGAATTGCCGATTCGCGTAGATTGCCAATTATTTGGCGAGAGATGAGCAGACCAGCGAGTTGCTATGTACAAGTACATAAGTAAATAAGCATGTACTTAAGTATCAAAGTATAAGCGAAGATACCTCTTTGAGCTTGTCCTCATCACGCAGATAAAATGCGATATAGAAGAGCGACAGAAATGAGTTGACGAATTGAAAGAGCGCGACTTTGGCTATCAAATGATTCTCATACTTTGATTGCAACCGATAATTCTCTAAAATATAAGTTGATATTAGTGTACATTAATCTACGATGGATGAAATACTTACCGCGATCGTTGAGCCACACGGCCAGCTTAAAGTAGGCCTCATCCATCAGAGTAATGGCACCTGCCAGCAACACCTTCGGTATCACACTGAGACAGCACAGAACACTCTCCTCCGGCAGCTTGGAATCCCACCAATCCTAATGGGTAAACAAACAAAAATATTGAATTGAGAATTTAATAGAATCTAGCTTAGCGCATTGACTTCATTATCAACATTAAACAGTTCACATGTTGCCCAACTCTTTTCTTTTTGACTTGCTATTAATTTTGATCCCGTTCTAAGTTAATTATTACTCGTTTTGTTGTTTACGCACTTCATTTCACTTATTGGCTGTGCTTATGAGCTTAATTCAATGTCATTAAGATATTTCCGTTGTTTTGTGGTAGGAAACTCACATTGAATAAAGTTTTGCCTACAATTGAGCAACGAATGTGGTTCCTGGCGCGATTTCCCCAGGGTTAATTCAGGACAATTAAGTGGCACTTAAAGTTCTGTCGCTAGGAAAGTCAACATTAACATTCAACTTTGAGATACCCTGTTAGTTTAAACATGAAATAGCACAGTATACTACGAATAAACTCCTCAATTGCCTTGTTTGCTGAGTATTCATTAAAAAAACATTGCATACCAACAGGCGCCGATTGTGGCACACGAGAACAATGAACAATTTGCGCTTTTTAAACTACATGTGCTTGTGTGTGAGTGATATTGTATGTTTCAACTTAATTAGCAGCTGGCTGGGCCAAGGTAGTTGGCCAAATTTTTCACAAAACAGGACAGCACAAAGGACAGGCTTATAATTAATGTCTAAAGCTGAAATATGCGCAGTGCATTTTAATCATGGGAATTATGTGAAAATTTATCGTTTGATAATGTTGACAAGCTCTACACGGTGTATCTGTTAGCCCTTAAGCCGTCTGTAAAAGTTAACATTTTAAGCTCTCGCTCTCTTCCATCGGTTCATCTGACCCAACTAGCGCTGTGCTTAAAGTAAAAGCCCCATTATTCAGTTAGCTGCCACTTGACCACACACCTACAGGTATTAACTCTTTTACAACACTGACAAGCACACAACTAAAGCTTGTCAAGCACTCTATATACCTGCTCCTGCTCGTGTCATGCATCATTTCAGCTGCATTTAAGCGCTTTTGCAGCTGCAATGAAAACCGAAAATGCCACTGTCCAGATTCCAGTTTAAGCCAAGGACCATGCATAAAACTTGAACAACAAAACACGTCAAGCTAACATGGCAGCAACAGTTTCAGCTATAGCTACAACAACAACATCATCATGGCACATGTCAGGTCAGCTTGGGGTCGTCCCGAAGTAAGGGTAAGCCATCTTCAGTTGGAGTCTGTTATGGCATTCGTCTTAGGTAAGCCAGAGTAGGAAATGTCCACGAAGTGACAGCTCTTTACCACAACAATCTTGTTTTAATGTTTAATCTTTATTAATTGTTCTTTGAAAAACTTTAATACGAATGAGCAGATCATGTATATTAGGATTATATTTTCGACTTAAAGGTTGCCTAATACGCTGCTTTCTATTTAGTTGCAATGCTTAAAAAAGACAATTTTTAAGACAGAAGAAGAGGGCTCTATCTTTGAAAAAAAAACAATTAAAATTTTTATCATTTTACCAAATCTTAATCTCATTTTTAAAACCGTTATTATGTATTTATTAGAATATTGTAATAATCGTAATAATTACAATGTCTATAACAGCTTAGCTAAATCATTTTCTGTTTGGGTAACAAATTTGCCCACTTAGGCAAACTCTCGGATGTTAAAAAATAAATATTTTCATTTGATTTTGGGCTATAGAACTATATTTCCATCGCAGTATCCCCAGTAGCCCCCATATATACTATCTTACTATGTATTTTTAATCAAAAGTCCGTTTTCCTGAACAAATATTTAAGTACATGAAATTTTGTGGGCTCAGTCTAATTGTTTTATTGTCAGAAGCCTACTCTAAGAAAAGGAGGCTCCTAAATGATTACTATGCCTCTCTGTTGACATTATCATTTGTTATAGTTGTTGCTTTCACTTTTGTTGCTATTCTTAGCATTCAATTATGCGTAAAATTTGCCAACGTCAAGCAACGCGTCTTACCAGTTTGTCAATGTCCGTTCTGGTTCCTATTTCGCTTTTTTACTTTTCTCTCTACCTCTCAATAAGTATCTCTCATTTACTCTCAATCTGCACATTTTATCACTGTCGCCCTGCTCAGGCGAATTTCTTTTTCGCCAAAGGAGCATTTTAATTAATTCCAACTGGCAAGTCTGTGAGTGTGTAAGCCTGCGTGTATGTATGTGTGGGATAGTATGTGGGTGTGGGTGCGTCCTTAAAAAATGCGTATGCAAATTGATGGCCAAAAGGCATTGCAAAAATTTCCTTCGACTGCTCTGAGTAAAGTTTTAATTAAAACTCGCCTGGCGAGTCGTTGTCAAAAGTAAATAACCATACAAACTGTTAAACAAATTTATTTAAGAAGTGTCATTATAGTCGAATAATATTTAAAGGAAAACATTAAAGTATGCAAAATGGTTCAAAGCAAATTTAAAATCTCAAGCTTTGAATTCCAAATGAAAGAAGCTACAGTATTTACTTATTGGAAATTTCTTAAGCTAATAACTATAAATATTGCTTAAACATTTAATAGTGGCTTTAAAAATTTTTTAAAAACATATAGTTATAGCCTAAACTTTATAGTATGTGTAATATAAAAGTATTGGAATAACACCAATTTTTATATTTTTTGAATAAAAATCAAAATCGAACTCAAATATAACACTTATTTTGAGAGAGTACAGATTTCTATGATCTTAAATTCATTCTCCTAACTGTAATTTATTGGTCTCTGATTAAAACACCTTTGAAACAAAATACTTCGTTCAAGTTACAAATTTGTTCTTAAGGTAAAGAATTCCGACCATTTCAAAACTTGATACAACTGTTATTTATTACAAATATAAGAATATAATTACCAATCTAAGCCAGTTTATATAGTATATTTGTACACATATATCTTTTACCGCAGTTCCCAGCTATTCCGCACATACTATCCCCATTTATAAGCAATCATTTCAAGAGGTAATAACACGAAAATCGAACTCAAATATTTTCATTTACGAGCTGTCAGCATACCCCTTGTATTGGTTAGTTATGTTATGAGTACTTCATGTGCGTGTAAGGTGACATGATATCAAGTCATAAGTGTGAAGAGCCAATCGAGTGTACGACGAAATATACTTCATAATAATAAGTAATAATAATAGCGGTAAATAAATATAAGAACCTTGTGCAAATTATACATGCATTGAGTAATTCCTTTATCGGGTATGTTATGGTGATCCAGCCAATCCTGTGGAAAAGAACAACAAACAAAACGAAAAACGAATCGAATAATTCAATGAGGCGTGATGAATGATAAACAACGTTTTCTATTTTTTTTGTGCTTTTTTTGGTTTTTTTTTGTGTTTATTGATAAGGAAAAAAAACACGAAGCAAAAAAAAAACAGAAGCTACAAAATAGTTTTCGCATAAAACGTCGATGCAATAGGAAGCAAAGGTGAGCCGGAAAATAAGTCTGAATGAGTGTGATTGGTAGGTGTGAGGGGTCGTGCCTGTTAATGTGTGTGCAAGTGGGTGTGCTAGTGAGTGTGTGAGTGTGTGTGTGTGCCTTTGCGTGTGCTCGTAAAAGCATGATGAGCAACAACAACGACAGCATCAACAAGCGCGCTAATGAAATGCAAAAGGATTCCTTTAAACAAATTGATAAACACGTCCCACACACACACACGCTATCACACACAAAAAGGCAATACAATCATAATATACACGCTAACATACGCGACCTTAAAAACAGACAATTGCAATACACAAACAGGCAGAGGGGCAGGGTTGCCATGAAATGTAAAACAATATTAATTATACGCACTGTGTGGCAATCGGGCAAAAAGGCTGAATGAAATGACGAATTGGAAATACCCTTGCAACACAATCAGTTTAAGAGCATGTCATTTACCTATCAGTTTTAAATTTTATTTTCTAAAACTATTTTAATCCTTTATATTAAATCTTATCTTACTCGCTTATAATGAAAATCGTATCTTGAATTTTATGTAACATTTATGGTAATAAAAAAATCAGTAAATAAATTTGAAACAAAAAACATTTTAATTTCTAATCTCTTTTTTATGGGTCCTTGGATAGATAATTTTAATTTTAAATACAATATAAAATAAAATTAAATTAATTTTAAATTATAAATAAAAATATGTATGTAAACTAAAATAAAACCCATTAGTGTATAACGGTTAATTTCAGTTCTAACAAATATAAAATTCCATTATATTGTTAAGTCAAATAGATCTTTATTTTAAATTAATTGTCTAATTAAATAGATTTTTATTTTAAATCAAATAGTTTTTGCTAAAATTTATAGATATTTTAGGCATCTTTTCAAAGTACGAGGTGTGTTCAAAAGAAAAGGTGAATTTTGAATTTTCGCGGGCTGTACACATTCGATTATCGTTATTTTATTTTTGGTATAATCGGACACATATGTATGTTTATCATATGGTTGCATTAGCAGTCAATTTCGATTAGAAGTTTGTTTTTGACAACTGAAAAGGTTAGTCACCTTTTTGTGTGCTCTTCGATTTTTGAATTTTTAAAGAAATGCATCATGTAATATATATGAAATTTTGAGTTAAAAATGGAACAAAGTGCTCCAAGTGATGCAAAAAAATGTTTCAAACAATTCTAAGAGTGACAGCAAAATAAAATTTTCAAAAATCTCTTCTTTGTATTTTTTATGAATTTTTGATAACTGCTTAAAATCCACTTTTTGTATGAAAAGGAGGAAAAAGGTGTTAAAATAGTCGTTTAAATGATTGTTCGTGGTTTTTTGCCTAAAGCAACACCGTAATCTTGCCCCAACCATCATATTCACCAGATTTGACTCCCTGCGACTTTTTCCTGTTCCCAAAACTAAAGGGACTGAAGCGTTTTGCCACAATTGATGAGATCAGAATCGAAGATCGAGCCGATGGCCATACCGAAAAGAAGAAGAATTTTAAAAGTGCTTCGAGGATTGGAAAAAGCGTTAGCACAAATGTATTATATCCGAGGGCGATTACTTTGAAGGGGACAAAATAGATATTGATGAATAAATAAGTACTTTTTAAAAAAAATTCAAAATTCACATTTTCATTTGAACACACCTCCTATGTTACTTTTTGCTCTGAACTGAAACTAACCCGTATTTTGAAAACGAAACATATAAAAAACTAGTAACCGTTACGAAACTGATATACCGACAATCGAAAACCTAAAATCGGAACAGGAATAGGAAAAACTAAAACCGTTTTGGGCTCGTAATATATATAATACAAAAATTAAAAAAAATTATTTGAATTGTTGGATTTTAATAAGAAACGAATGGGAATGAGAGATTTGTTCAAACTGTTAAATCATTTTGATTACCATCATACTATAACTTTGTTTGCAAGAGTATTGTTCATTCGGCTGTCCGAAATATACACTGTTGAAACTGTAGTTTATAAAAACACTCACCTGGAAACGCAACATAAGAAACATCACGACAAATACCAAGCAGAGGCAGAGTCCAATCACAGGAAAGCTGACCAAGTAGCGAAAGGCGCGACGTTGCCAGGCTGGCGCCTCTTTTGGTTCCAGTCGCCCCGTCACATTGTTCTCCTCCAATGGACCCTATCAAACGTAATAGGAGACTTAGTCACAGCAACAAAGATTGTAATAAAAAATATGACAATTACCTTGTAGAGCGGCCTGGGCGGTTCGAGCAGCTCTGGGGGCGTTGACAAAGTGCCCCATCGAAAGGCCAACTCCACGGAGTATCGTTTCCAGGCCTCCAGATACAACGATGCCCAAGCCACATTGAAGAGCGAGAAGAGCACATGACCCATATCCTGTGCCGTTTGACCTTTGCCCCACAGTATGCAATAGAGTATGGTGCCAAAAACAGCGGGCACACCCAAAGCGCAGGTGTAGTGACCCAACCAGGCGAAGTACAGTGCAACCTTCACCCCAAAATAGGCGGCGATGTCATCCAAGGGCTGCGGGGCAAAGATCTGTTTCACCCAATGTGTCTGGAGCTGCGTCAGGGAGCAGGACTCGTGCAGTGGAAAGACCTGTGTGATCAGTCCCGACTCCTGCCAAGCGGCAACAATGCTTTGACCTTCAGCCACCGAAGCGCGACCTTGCAACGCATCGATATCACTGCAACCGGCCCGCAGTCCTTGCAACACTTGCAACACGAGCCACTGACGCTCCTGCGATGTGAACAATGCGGTGCTGCCCACATCTCCTCTCAGCTGCTGGAAGCAGTGACTCTCGCGGGTGGTAAATTCACGTAATGCGCCGCCCAAATCCGGACGCAAACGTTTCGGTAGTCGTGCCTCCTCCGCCGCCCTGAAGAGGCTGCAACAATTAGAGAACATAACATAAATCTATGAATAGATGGCCTTTGACATGTGTCACATTGAATGTGAGCTTCCGACTAAAATAGTCAGTAGTGACACATGGAAAGTATCATTTCAATACGTGTAAATCGCCTTATTTAATTTTGAATGTAATCTTCCAATTATAACCATATTATATATTAATGAAATCGAGATAGACAGTATGGTTCCTTAAATAAAACAAGTCTTACTTTTGATGTGTGATAATTTATAAATCATTTCTACTTTTGGCATTTTAGGAATATTCAATTTTAAAAAAGATTAATATAATGGCAGTTGTAGAATTAACATGAACATTTAAAAATGTGAAGCCTTCCAACTTTTTAATTGTCATTTTAAATTTGCCGACAATAAAATGTATAGACTAACTATTTCCATTGCAACTGTATATGCAGGTAATCAAGTAGGTAGTTAGTTCTCTTGGACTAGTTTTGTATGATTAAAACTTGCCCTGGGCTAAAATATAGTGAATATTACAGAAACAAAAATAGCATTATTTCATTGCGATCGTATTTTTTTTATCAATAACAATCGTTTCCTCCTTTATATTAGTCCATATTTTTTTATTTCGGTTCTTTAATTACGAATGAATTAGTGTGAAGCATTCAATAATAAGTTTGAGCGCCTACGTACAGCTACTTATATTTCTTTATCTAAAGAATGAAAGCAACAATTTGTTCACAATATTTATTTTCTTTAAGAGAGTATTAGCAAACATGAATGTATACTTACATATTAACTGGTGCGCTCACATAGAAGGCATTTCGTCCGGAGCTCTCGTGGGCCTTTACCTGGACTAGGAGACCCAGTCCAGCTGGCGGCTGGGAGCGTATGCGGGCTAGTAACCAGCGCAGAGCCTCATCCGGCGCATCCTCGGGAAATTCAATGACCACGTCGCATTGTGTGGGTATTTTGTTGAGCCAAAGGCGACGCGGGGTCATCAAATGTCCAGCGTAGGGCACTTTGCGGCGGAGTTGGCGGGAAGCTGCAACCACGCGAAAGGGGAAATCAAGATTAATTGGTTACTACAAAATCCGTGGATGCAAGTCCGTATAAAAAGTAAACCCCACCTAAGTCTAGTACATTTTTAGTGGCAAATTTCAAATCGAAAAATATTTTTTTATATTTTTCGGTAAACGCTTTTCGCGTTTTTAGTTTCATTTTTACTTTGCAGCCGACAGCGCGCTAAAAAAACAATATTCACAATAGAGCCGCGGTAGAGAAGTATTAAGAAAGAATGGGACGATGGCGTCAGCATAAACTGCTTTTAACGCAACTGTAAAAAATAAGTCAAAATGTCGAGACAACTCGACTGGAAGCTACCCTGTACGCAGATTAACCAGATAGGTGTTCACACTTGAACAATATTCAGCGCACATTTCAGCGCATTCACAAACAGGTGAATAGCTTGAACGCAATGAGAGAGCTAGATGAAGATAGAATTGTTTCCCTGCACAGCACTGTGCAACACAGTATCCTACAAGAATATATCCAAGTTCTAAATACAAACTTGAATTGCGTATGATGTACATCGGTCAAAGTAACAAATCCTTGCCTTCGACTCCAAGAGCAAAAAGTCGTTCCTGCTGATTAGCAATTTGTCAAACATTACAGAACGAGAAGGCTACGCCTGTTCGCCACAGTCATTCACTAAACTAGTATACAGCATGTGTGTCACAGAAAAAATAAAGCCAATTCTAAAATCAAGCATAAAATACTTAATCTAAGCTCGCATTCTGTTACGCATGTACATACTTAGGCTTAAGCTGAATAATCAAGCCTGTATCGGGATTAAATGGGAAAAATACACATTGGCTGAAAGCGCAAAAGAGAAAATTCTCTCTCGGCCTCTCTCATTTCAACCCAGTCCGGTGGCTCAATGGTTAGAGTCGCCGACTCAGTTTGAAAAAATCTGGATTCGATTCCCCCGTCAATTAAAAAAAAAAAGGTAAAAATAAGAAAATGTTTAAAAAAAACGGTTAAAAACAAACAATTAAAAAAAATCTTGAAAAAAAGTTAAGCAAAAAAGCATTTTTAAGCCTGAATTTAAGAATTTTAGGATTGAGTTCCAGGATTGAAAAAATTAAGTACATATTTCATACTTGGTTTAAGAAAATCCGAGATTACCCCACTTCTGACATCGTTTCGGATTGACTTCGGGCTAAATATCCCGGATTTTTTTCTGTGTGTATTACTATAGGGCATGTGCAAAGCTTACCTAAGAGCATCAAATCGCGAGATGTCGACTGTATAGTACAGATATAGATACTTTTCATAAACATGGTCGCAGTATAAAATTATTTTCTCAATGAAAAAACAAAATTGTTTACTTTCAAGCAAAAGTACAGCTACTCTACTCGCTACTCTACTCAATCTAAGGTGACAAATGTGACAGTCAAGAACCAATTTTGGTTATTACCAAGCATGGGTGCCTTTTTTTCAGTGGACAATATTAAATTACTTTTGGTTTGCTTGATAATTGTGCACTTGTTACAGTTCTAAATTATGGGCATTCTGTTTCAGTATTTTTTTTATGAGAGCTCTCTTTGTTTTGTGTCAAGTGCCATGGAGAAAGTTCAAAGTTCAAATACAAGAGCATAAAATAGTGCACAACCTGCACTTTTGTGTCGACAAATTGCGTGTTGCATAACAAAACAAATGCTAGAAGGTGTTGTACAATAGCAGTATAGGAAACAAAAACAGGGGAAAAGCAAGCAAACAAAATGGCAAATAACAAACCGCAAAAATTTGCCACAACTTTTAATTAGAAGAGCTGGAAACCAGTGCAAATACCACAACGCTAAGCCAACAACAATGATTAGGACAGTCATAAAAACAGGCAAGACATTTGAGACATGACTCGCCATCAGGGCCTTCCCAATGTGTTAATGTGAAAATGTGGAAAGCTGTGATAAAAACACAAGGAAAATCACTAAAATTGACTAATGACAGCACCCAAAAGTCACGACAACCGATAACCCAAAAAAGGTAGCAACTTCACGGATTTCAGTTACGTATTTATACCATGCAACCAAGCACGACCCGTCTTGGCAACGGTTCAGTTACGCGAGCTCGTAATTAATTATGCGCCAACAACAACAGTGGACAACCACTTGGCGGAAGTCAAGGCCTGTTCCCGGACTGATAACGACAGGCAACTTGTGCCAAAGTCGACCTTTGTTGCATTCTTCTTATCAACAGCTTTTCAGTCTTCATTACGCTAATGACAGATGCAAGAGGCAAGCAATAACGGTTGGTTGGCTACTCGCCTCATTTGGGCCACGAAGACCTTCAAGGATCTTAATGGTTCACTTATATTATAAATTTTGCGATACATAAGTGTGTAGTTACTCGTAGATTGTTGTCGTTGATAAGGCAACGTGTTTTAATACTCTGAATATTTGACTTGGCGTGTTCCCTTCTTCAAGGCAAGGGGGGAAATAAAATATCATACTATTATTAAGTATTAGAGGCCGTTTTTCTACAAAGTAGCTTAGCCAAAATCAGCTCAATTGCTTAAAAAAACAAAAACAAATTCATGAGATTTCCGATTTCAATTAGTTTTTAAGTTCACGTAAAATGGAAAAAAAACCGTTAAACAAATTTGATTTTATTGCAAGAAATATACCAACATCTAATCATTTTTCAGGGCTTCACTACCGATTCCGTTTTGTACACATGACTAATCACTTCAATTAATACCAAAAATACAACTTTTTTCTTTGGCAGTAAAATACTTTCTACGCAATAAAGAGAGTAGTGTGTTTGCAAAGATGATAAGTCTTCTGGCAAACTTAATGCAATGAAAAAAATTACTCTTCATATTCCAATTAGCAACAGTAGACCTTGTTATTACAAATTACAAGAAGAAAGATAAAGTATATGAGAAAGACAAACTCTCGCTTAAAATAGAACTTTGTCACAAGCTGTGTTTTTCTCCTCTAAGTAAATCCTTCAATTTTGTCAGCATTGGGAGCAGATATTTATAAAACAGAAAACAATTTTGATAGATTACAAAGTATTTCAAGAAGCTTAGTTAGGCAACCCATAATATCTATATTTATAATAGTCATTAGACTTGTACGAGAGCTCGCCCAGTTGCCATGCTTTCATTATGCTTTTTTCAGCATATAAGTCACAAAAAGCGAAGCTCTGTAATTAATTCCATAAATAAAACCAAAACCAAAGCGGATAGAATCTCAGTACCCCTATCAGTTATAAATGTGTGATTTCAGGATTGTATAAACTTGTTTCAACCTGTAGCGGCAGCAACAAAGCATTCCACAGAGACAAAATCGCATAGCAAATGCAGTTGTAAATTTGTGTTCCCAACCACTGAGCAAATTGTTAATGCAAATTCCAGCCAATAAACTCTCTGCGGAAGCAGCATGTGAAACGTGTGATTGCCATTTTAATGTCCTCCTCACACATTGTTGTATCCCATAGGGACCATAGGGATTTCATTGGCGACATGAACCACACGCTTTGCTCATAAAATTCAGCCAGAATAGGGATCACCCTTAACCTTCTCATCTGAATAGTTTAGGCTGCTACTTTTATAATATACACGACATGTTTGTCCTTTGGGAGATTAAAATCGGAACTCAAGCGCAAGCTGCTTTCAGCTGCTAATGCATATGGTAATCAGTTTTGGGATAATCAAAATGGGGTAACTAACATCCACAATGTGAGATGGTGACTACTAAATGTAGTCCAAGAATAAATTTGGCTCAAATATTTACATGTTGGTCTTAGGTAACTTAATATGAAATAACCTTCAACGTACCTTCTAGAGTAACTCGAAACTTTAATCCTTTATATCTTCAACGTTGTTCCACTAACTGGGAACTGCACGAACCTCTTCGTATTCTGTGTGCTGATTATAATAGTCTGTACCGTACGATTAGTTTCGAGCGTTCTCCGCCCACACTGTCAAAGCCTCTATATTGTCATTTTTAACTAGTCTTACACACCAACTACTTATTAATATCATTTTGGTCTGATTGGGTTTTTCTGGGTTTTCCCCGATCCTTGCAGCAAATGTTGGGCCAAAAGCTTTTCTTTATGTTTACATTTCTGACGAGTATTTAATTTTTAATTTTAATTTTAAATTTATTTTACGACTTAAATATAAAATTTATAATTTTTTTAATTTAAATGTCATATTTTTAAATTAATTGTTGCATTGTCTGCTACCTTTTAGACAATGACCAAATAGCTACACAAATAAGTTCACATTGGGGCTCTATAAGGAGAGACAGAGAACGAGAGCGAGAATGAGCAGGAGAGGTAGCAACTAACGTACAGCCCAAAACGTTGAGTACTAGACGGCTGAATAATTAGTTTCGTTTTATTACGTATGTGCCTGGTAGGACATTTTTAGAAACGCATCGCGCAATCGAGCTAAAATCAACCAGAAACGCACATCCCAAAGAACGCGAGCTTATTACCAGTTTCTCCGAGTCCATAAGAATAGAGTGAGTTGATCCTAAAGAAATTCGTTTAAATGTTCTAAAAATACATACAAAAACAATATCACATACCCAATACAAATACCCAATTTAAACTTTGTACCGACAGGAACGGGCAAGCGGGGTCGAGTGGACCTTGCCTTGTCATTAGCATGAAAACATTGCGAATGTTTACGGAAAATAATTTAAAATGGCGACAACAGCGCAGCTAAGTGGAATAGAACACGGATTGGGCATTGATTTTGTTCTGAATCATCATCCCAAGGGTCGGCAAAACCTTCAATATTGTTCACAACAACAGCGAAAAGAGAAAAAAAGCGATGTGTTTTATGCCCATCTTTAAGGGGCCAGAAAGTACGGCAAGTTTGCGCAATCTGTCTCAAAAATAATTACATGGAACAATTCTTTCTTTAATAAAAAGAAAACCAAAAATACCAAGATCTACGTGTTTTTAATTCACAATATAATCTAAATTCTAAAGGGTCCAATGGACCCTGTTTGTCCGCTTAAGGTACTATTTCAGCTTGCTTGCCCAAGGGTTAAAATCCCTTTTTCTTTGCAGTTATTCGAGGCAATTTTGTATAAATTTAACCACGTGAGGAGTCTTGTCTGCTATGATCAATAAATCAATGAAAATAATTGCCCTCAAATTACTGGAAAACGCAACAAAACTTAATTTAAAACTTAACTTGGGCAATTGGCAACTGCTTCGGTTAGGCTGCCTTTTGTCATCTTCAAAATGTGTCAGCTAATGCGTTCGTCTGTTAAATCAGCAGCAGCTGGAACAATCGACAGTCGGAGCCGTTGGATTGGCAGAGTTTTAAAGGAAATTGGAATGGAGGGACAGCTGTGAGACGTTGTCCTGAATAATTAATGAAATCGGCTTAAGCGCGGGCGTTGAAAGCGCACTGAAGCAGAGTGAGACCTCGAGGCCCTATCGACGTTTGCAGGCGACAAGTTGGAGCCGAGGAGAGTAATTTGTAAGCGTTGCGTAAGCCCAAAAGCCCCTGGTAACCTAGCAACCCCTCGACTCAACCACTCAACTAGCCAACAAAATGACTTAAATTTAATCAGCTACTGGCAGCAACTAGCTTAAGTCCGTGTAATTGCGTAAGTTCGTGAGACGTTACCACTTCCAGCACTCTTGAGACATGTTGGGAACAGTTTATATTTTAATTAGCCCTCGCTGATGACATTGACGATAGAAAGAAATTACGAGCAAAAGCGGCTCATTAGCTCTCGTGTTCAATGCTAACGAATGCAAAAATTTTGTTTAAAATAATTTATATGTCAAACTTAATATTATTCGGTCACAAAATTGGATATCAGAAATTTTGGGGCATGAAAATGTTTTCGTCACTAGACTTTTACCTCGTAAAGAGGTGTTATTATGGGTTGAGGTATACTATTTGAAATGCAAGTGACACATTTTATATGAAAGCTTTTGTATTTCATCAGGGGTCAAGCGAATGTGGCTATGGACAACATTGAAGCAAGTCGAGGAAACAGATCCTTGGCGCACGGTCTACGATACAAAATTTTGAAGATCATGATAGTAGCGTTCTGGTAAAACAACTCCCCAAAGATCTAAGCCATTGCTAGGCGATGTAAACATACGCTGGTGTCCAATCTGCAACGTTTCCGCATCAGCTTGAAACGACCTAGCTACCAAGATCCAGAAAGGAGCGTCTCTTGACATACAAATTAATAGTGAAGCTGTCATTTTTTCTTTGTTTCGCCAGTGTCCACATTTGAACTTGGTCATTATGGTATAAATTAGATCTCGTGAAGGTATGTTTGTCGTAGTTGTTGTTCTGATTGTTCGCCTTGGTATATCCCTGTAGAGGATATTATAATTTTGTGTTGAAATGATTTTGCATTAATGAAGGTATTGAAGACTCTATACAGTGTATATATTCTTGATCAGGACGACGCGCTGAGTCCGTATAGCAATGTCCGTCTGGCCGTCTGTTACTATGCGAACAAGTCTCTCAGTTTTAAAGATATCTTGATACAACTTGGTACAGATCAGTCTTTTTGTTGCAGGCAACACACATGCGAAGCAGGGAGGATCGAATGACTACATCATAAAGCTATAAATCTATAACACAAATAAAAATATGCAGAATTGCGAAATATTTTTAGTTTTAGAAACCTTGCACTATGGTCCCAAAGCTGTTTTTTTTACGTAAATTCAAATAATCATAATCGTGATTTATGGAAGAAACACATTTTATTCCAATAGCAAATATTCCATAAACTTAGAAACGAATTTATTTTTTTTTAACTTTTCTGTAATTTTTCTTTGGCCCTGAAAATTGACTTTTTTTTGTGTGCGCACGGGGCTGAGATTTACACAATTATGTTCACTTTTATTTTCCTTATAAAATAAATTGAAAAAGGCCCATTATTAACAATAACTATGGAAAACATAGCTCTAGGCTTGTTATACATGTTTGTATAACAAGTCAAAAATGCAATTGGTAATGCAAAAAACCAGACTAAAAAATATTATGTAATTCTAGAGATATTAGTTTATGTAAAAAAAAAAATAGTCCGTTAAATAGAAAGCTTCACTCAATTAAAATCAAAAAACCAAAATTTTAATATTTTTTGAACTTTATAAGGGTATTAAATCTTCCCGTCTCGTTTCTCTACATAAAGAACTAATTCTACCATTATGTGTAAAATTACTATAGGAAAGCTCGACTGTTTCAGTACTAAAACATTGCATCAGCATTTAAGTTAACTAATTTAAGCTGTACATTGAAATTAGGTGGTTTTGAGTCCAATAAAGGTCTAACTAAAGATATATGCACCCCCAACACACACTAAAATGCTGTTCCACACTTCAGATGGTCCGCCTCAACTGTCGTTCTATGCTCTCCCATACACAAATGTAATTAATTTATGCTGACCAAACTAATGTCGTTGTTGAACTGTGTCCACCTCCTCCTCCCTTGACATGGACAAAAGTCGTGAAGTGCAGACAACGACAACAACCCACAAATACATACAGAATGGCTATATTAATCACTGCGAAAAGTTCAGTGCATCAATAAAAATGTGCCACAAACGCCATTAAAGGACAATTTTGCTGAAGTACCAGGTTCCAGGACCCTAAAGGACCCTCCACTGGACAACAGACATCAATTTGCAAGCGACTGCATGACCCCCATGTACAAAATTCAATGTAAAATTGAGAGAAACAACACATGATAAAAGATAAAAGATTGTCGCGCAGTGTAATTAATATTTGATCAATATTAACTTTATATTAACTGTGCAATTAAGAGTATTTTAAGCGTCAACTATTTAATTCTGTACTCAAGAAGTAAGGATTTTAATTGAAGGTGTGGGATTGCTTTGAGTTTTTGGTAAATCGCTGGACAATACTACCTCTTTGGGTAGTTATCAAAGATACAAAATTATTTGAAATCCTTCTGCATTCCGTTATTGATAAATAAAACTAAACTAGTTTATATCCAGAAAAATAAAATATAAAAAATGGTATTCAAGAATCAAACTTGCATGTTCTTAGCTTCTGTGGGTTTTATAAGATACTTAATATACATGGTTTATTGGTGCAGAGAAACTCCATTCTATCTAAAAAGTACAGGATATTATAAGGGACACCCAGAGGATACTTAAATAATAATGGTTTGTAATCGTAATATCATATCATACCCAATTTAAAAGATTTTAATACTCAGAAAGTATCACTTTAACCAACCTATAAAGAACTGTTGGGAATTCAAATAAGCGATTCAAGGTTTCATGATCTCTAGATTCCCTCTATTTTTTTATTATTTTTTTTTTGGTCGCTTAACCTTTCACATTTTTGACATTAATGCGTATCGGTTAATTTTCAACAAAATAGTTTCAATTTTTCGCATTCTTTGCATACTTTTCCACGCCCTTGTTGGCAATAATATTTGTTGGCTTAAAATTCCCGGGCATGAAATTGTCCCTCCCCTTCTCGACTGCAGTCCTATCGCAGCTTCTGCTCATATTTTATGGAAAGAATTTTCATAGCCACGCTTTTCACACATTTCCCCAGTCTGACAACTAAAACCACTCAGAGTGTCAAAACGGCCAGCAGACATCTGAGAGTAAGAGAGAAACCCTAGGGAACTGAAGAGCATCACTCGAAATGATAAAGATGATGGCGGCAAAAGTCTATATATTGATTGGATTTGCATATAGTATAACTGAGCCGCACAATTGAAACTCAAAATGAAAAGAGGGATGAAGTAGATGATGCATTTAAAGAACTAGTATAAACTTAACTGACATAAACGAAATTTAGACTCAAACATGGGTTGAAAACTTAAGCATTAAATCAACCATTCAAATAACTTGTAGAAATTGTTATGACAGTAAAATATGAGAAACAAAAGATTTGTTCAAGTCAGTGTTACAAGTTAAATAAAATATGACGACAGCCCTCGAACTCTAAAGACGTCAGTAAATAAGAGGACAATAATTGATACTCTTTTAAAGGTATGACTATGAAAGGCATGTCAGTACATCTTATAAATAAGTTTAACACCCAAGAAAGAAGTTTTGGAAATGCTCGCATAAAAGACGCACTCATGTTAAAATAATAAATAAATAAATATCCCAATAGCCAAACTGGGTTAACTAACAAACATCTTTCTAAATCTTCCTCGAGCTCTCGGAAAAGCTTAATGAGCCTTTGCACAGTTTTTACAACATGCAAAGAGCTAATAGTCCAAGAAGCAACGCTCAGGGCAACTTCAAGAGCCAACACGAAGGATAGATAAGTCGCTTCTTAGTTCTCCTACTCAGAAGAAGGATTGTCAGGCTATTGGCATAAACTTTTATGACTTGTGAAAAATGAAATTCAAAAGAAATAAATGCAAAGCCAACTGAAAGTGACCTTGAAGGAGCCGCATAGATATTAATAATAAATTTTAAAAGAGATGTCATTTAGTTTTCAACCAGTAAAGTTTCTTTTAAGTCTCGTGAGAACTTTTGTAATATATTTTCAAGACTTTTATTGCTTAAACACATTTTGATTTACATGACCTTTATACGATAAGAAATGCAAAGAGAAAACACACCTTGAAGCCTGAACATGCTGATGCCCTAATGACCCTTAATGCCTGTGTTGGCACGAACGTTGATGGGCCCCAAACGGTTGTCAGGTTAAGTAAATGTTGAGACATAATTACAAATTATACGCGCAAATTAAATAATAAATCTTTGCCCTGCTATCTATGTATAATGAAAATCCACTTAGTGCAAGGACGAAGAAGCACCGAGCATAACGACAAAGCAGAACAAAAACAGTTAGTAGAATACGGCTCAAGGACATGCTGAGAGAAATTTGAGAGTGTGTATGTATGTGTGAGTAAACGTGTGTATGTGTATGTCCAATATTATTTAGTTGCGAACGTTGGCATTTTAATCGAACACAACACAAAATAAAGACAACAGACAAGCGCCTTTTATGGATTTTCAAAACGCAAATCATAACTGAATTGCTTTAAATAAATGATTTTATGCAATTATGGTTTAAAGTGTGTGGAAGACAAAACACTTTTTGGTTTTATCACTTTGTCACGCCCGCAAATGGCCCGAGGTGAATGCGTAATGTGCGTATACTTAATATGACAGCAAAATGTCACTCAAGAGCGTTGCTTAACGTACTCGCACATATATTGAATCATGTTTTATAGGTAAATGCGGCAAACATTTGATAGTCAACAGTAAGTTGACAGCTTTATGTGCGATGTAATCACAAAGCCAACAATGTAGACACTTCACGGAGATGTCAACTTGCTTCACAACAGGGTAGGGTATCGACACACTCAACAGCTTAAGTGATAAGCGAATTGTCTTGATAAAGATTTGATTACACCCAATCAAAAACGTTATGTAGCGTTAATCAACAGCTTAAGCAGTAATATTTATAATAAATTTGCATATATATGTAATTTTTATTATGTACACAAAAGTAGTTATTGATAATTTAATGTGCTGCGCAAAGGAAACGACAAAACTTTAAACAAATAATCGGTGTGTACCAGCTAATGAATTAGGTCTAACATAAGCTAACAAAACAAAACCACATCTTGATTTGAAAATACTTAATCAGGCCTGTTCCGGTTTTCACTTTTCATTTTATAGCATTTAGTGAAATGCATTTATTCGCTTTGCACTTAACCTTAGAGTTTAAAAATGATCGTTTTTCACTTTATCCGACTTAAACTTATTAACTCAAAATGATATCAATCCGCAGAATCTCACCGAAATGATATTAGAGCAGGTTAAAGAAATTCACTTCCGCAAAATCTTACCGAAAGTGAAAACCGGAACAGGCCTGATTATTCAGATCCTATGCTAACTTGCTCTATTATTGTCTTAAAGCGGTTTGGAAGTTCACTAAGAAAATCATAACTATTTACTTAATTATAGTAGCCTAAGCTTTCTATTGCCTGTATTAACGATATGCCCAAAGTTTTTACTGCTTGTCAAAATATTTAATAATTTCTCTATATTTGCTTCGTTTAACAAAAGGTTTTCATCCGCAATATATTATAATCAATTTTGTTCCTCAAAGGGGGGAACAACCTAAATAGCTTTTAATTATATCGCTAAATTTAATTCAATTAGTATCCGGAAAAGTCTTCTTGCCTTCAAGGCTTATAAGTACTCCACAGCTCAAAATAAGCCGATAACTTAGCTATGGATCTGATGGATAATTTATCTTTGTAGAAAGACGTTCACAGTTCTACGAACTAATCACATAATTCTTTAATCTGCAAATAACTAATTCATTTATTTGCACATTCTTCATGTCCGATTTGACACCTTTCGCTCCTCCAATTGGCCAACGCTATAGAACTTAAGCATTTAAATATCTACTCGTGTTGGCCAACTCAATTACTGTATACCCAATGCCTGATTAATTGCTTTTACGGCACGTTGAGCACAGCTTCCATAAATCGACAAAGTTGTTTCGCTTTCAGTTTATGAGCTTGTAGGCTCCGCCCACCGTAAAAGCCATGATTGATTGCCCCTTTTAATGGCAACAAAAAACAAACAACAACAATAGCAATTGATAGAGCAACCCACATCAGCAATCAAAGGGACAGCTGACCACAAAACCAACTTCCGGCCCTGCGAAAAATCTGTGGCAACATAACGGGGCAGGCAAATCACATTTGGTCTCATTAGACAGGGACACGTCCTAGCATGAGGGACACGCCCATTGAAAATATTTTGCCAGACTATTTAACGCCGGTCAGGCCAACATAGACTAGAAGCAGTTAATGCTGTCCGGTTGCGGCATTTGCAGGCCTTTGAATTTATCATAGTTTGTGGACTCTGTGACAACAACAATGGATGAAGTGCTAAAGAGAAAACAAAGCATCCTTTAAGCACGCACATGCATTTAAGGTGACCATAGGGATGCCTTCATCTGTGTAGAGTAGAATATATTTCCGTCCAATTGATTTGCTGACACCAGGACATGTGTTGAGCTGTCGGGAAACATCCCAGCAAAGGGGAGATTTTGGAAAAATCTCGTTGGGAACACGCAACAGCAAACAGCACTTAGTAAAGCAGCAGGCTCTAGACTGGTTTGTACCTAGTAAGTATGCATATTTGTGTACATATGGGAATGTTACAGTGGTATAAAAATTCAGGTGATTCCACAAAACAAAGCAAATTAAATTGGATTGAAAAACAACAATTTGAGTTTTATTTTGAGCAAAAAAAAAAACTCATGAAATAATGATTATTCCTTAAGTTTTATTTTTTTGATTAAAATTAAAGATTATTGCTCAAGAAGTAAAATATAACTTAAAATTAATCATTATTTTATGAGCAAATCTATAAAACTTGAAATTAATCATTATTTCTAAATTTATTGAATAACACTTATAATGATTACAATCCCTGCTCTCAATTTATCTCAGAACAACAGTTGCTCTCAAACAAAGTTTAAATATTTAAACACGAAACAATTTATTTATTTATTTATTTAATGTCAACTAATAGCAGTTGACCAATTAAGTAAAAATTAAAGTATAAAATATAATAAATATAAAAATTAAGTTAAATATTTATAGTTAAATTTAATATTAAACTGAAAAGATAAAAATTAATTTAAAATATAAAAAAATAAATTGAAAATTAAAATTAAAATCTGGGGGTATTAAAAATTATAAATGATCCAACATTCGTTGCAAGGATTGGGAAGAACCCAGAAAAACCCAATCAGATCAAAAGTATTAGTAGTAATAGTTTATAATATAAAAAATAATAGAAATTAGTAAGGTTAGGGATTTCTAGAAAGGAAGAGGAAAAGGGAGGATTTCAAGGAGGGGAGAGAGAGTTCTGAAGAGATAACATAATAAAGGCTATTATAGTGTGTGCACAAAACACGAAGTGAACTGTACAAAGCGTAATCAGTTGTGCATGTAGGTAAAGATATAGGCTGATAGTTCCTAGTGGTTCTACGCGGAATGGAAAAGGTAAGGCGTTCTAAGAGAAAACTAGAGTCAATATTGCCATTAATTAATTTATGAAGGAAAACAACACCAAGAGTTTTTCTACGATTGAGTAAAGATGGAAGATTGAGAAGAAGAAGACTGCTGGAGTACGATGGTAAACGAAGATTGGGATCCCAGTTTAAACCACGTAAGGCAAAAAGCAAAAATTGCTTTTGAACTGATTCAATTCGGGCTTGATTTATAAGATACTGAGGGGACCAAACGCAAGAACAGTATTCCAAGATAGGACGAACTAAGGAGACATAAAGGAGCTTAGTGGTGAAAGGATCATTAAATTCTTTCGACCAACGTTTAATAAAACCAAGCACTCCTTTGGCTTCATTAACGATAGTAGAGATGTGCAAATTGAAGTTCAATTTACAATCAAATAAAACTCCAAGATCTTTTACAGACGTGACACGTTGCAGCAGAGTACTGTCAATCGCATAAAAAACCAAAGTATGGCCTATTACGACTAAAAGTCATAAACATACACTTCGAACAATTGAGCTGCAACTGATTGGCCGAGCACCAAAGTTGCATAGCGTTTAAATCATCTTGCAGACAATTATGAAGAAGGGGATCAGTATAAGAGAATATAAGCTTAACATCATCTGCATTCATTAGAATAGAAGAATGGGACAGAACAGTAGGTAGATCGTTAATGAAAAAAATGAAAAATAATGGTCCCAAGTGACTTCCTTGTCCAGAAGTTACGTGAACGTGTTGTTGTGCCATAGACCTCAATATGTTGAGAAGATATGCAAATTATACTCCCAAACAATATCCTTGATTATTAAGAGCTAAGAATTTGCTTTTTACTTGAAATATCTTTACCACAAAAACTCTGAAAAATGTTGGTGCAATTTAATGACTTAATATTTATGACTCCTTACGTTTTAAATCTCCTTTACTCATATTGCTATTCCACTGTACCGCACGTATCTGTTAAACTACTTGTAGATATCAGTTGACAGATTGAATAAACATTATGACATGCTTGTATTACATTTTACGTCTTGCGTTTTTCTGTCCTTCAACTGAAAATTGATTTCAGCAAACGGAGTTTAAATAAATCGCAGAGAGCACAGGGATACGCATGACTCGAAAGTTGGATATATGATATTTGTAAAAAAATAAATATGTGGCATCAACTACAAACCAGGTGCAAGAGAAATGAAATGTATCAAAAAATTAATGGGAACAACCACAAGGACAACAAGGTTATGACACGGGGCGTATGATGTATGTCAAAGCATTTGCCATTTCCTTGCGTTGCTACGCAACTTTGAGGCTTGGTATTGTCATCATAAATAAGAGGTCACCTCAAGTTAAAAAAGGATTGCCTACATTTACGCTAAAGCAACTTTACAAGGCTTTAAAGGACCATTAAAGTGTATAAATTGCATTAAACAACTCTGAGAAATTGTAGCTTAAAATGTTGCAAATTTCAACCTTTCACTCGGTCGCATTGATTTTTCCATTATCCCATTTTTCGGGGACCGCCTTCAAGTGCACTTTCGGCACCCTTAAGCACCATTTGGCCGGGATGAGATGGGAAAAGTGCTTTTTGGCTGGCTGCCAAGACCAAAACGAGGCACATGCCTAGTATTCATTTATAAATACAGACAGCCATGTGCTTTTAGGCGCACATTTTTGGCAAGTCCTTGTCCGAACAGTAGTATCGTAGGTAAGATAGATAGGTGGGGGATGAGAATGGTAGCAGCAACTTCCTTCGGTACTTTCTTTTGTTTCCATCTTGCGGTTGTCCGCCGGACATAGGCATAACAGTACAACAATGTGAATATGCGCATGGAAAGTGCAGTTAGATCGCCAGATTGGCTTACCAAACAACTGCAAGATGTTTCGACTTTCGGCCCAGTCAGTGGCAAGAGGAGTGGATTACTTCACCCAATTGGAATACGTGTGCCACATGCCAAGTACACTTGGGTTGGGCTCAATGCAGGAAATTGTTGCACATAGTTAACAGTTGAATAGATGAATAGATAGCTGGATACACCATGCAATTTGGGTTATACGAAATAAAGCGTTTCAAGCATGTGCTCCCCAGACAATCCTACGGCAGACAAAGCTAAAAATTTACCGATATTGTGTTTTTTTCGTGAACACATTTGTGTACTCGTATTAGATAACTTTCGGAATAAATAAATAAAATATATTGAAGCTCAGAAGCTATAAACTTCAACTTTAAAAAATTATCTTTCTACGTTAGCTCTTCAGGCTTATTATTTAAGAAAATTACCTCCAACCCTTTAAAGATTGCACCTAGTAACATAAACGCTTAAGTTTTTAACAAATCTATGACTGTAATTAACAAATTACTGTTTTATTGTGTGTTAAGGATTTTAAATCTTATTGTTATATACTAGAAATTTTTTCAATCTACTACAAAGTTATAAAATAAGGGCTTCCATGCTCTTCTAAATTTGTGGCCTCAAATCTGAATTTTTTTTAAGATGAGTACTATTAGTTTAAAACACCATATAATTTAAAATTTGTAATTGTAATCAACAACAGAGAAGCTGCACTTATATTGAATAGATATTTAGGGTATTTACTTGACCCTAGCAGCGTTGCAGATTGAAAACTTTGCAAGCTTGCCACGAGAACAGCGCTTTACGTGCAACGCGTTGAAAATATTCAACAAAATTTAAACAAAAAACAGCCCACTGTGGTTATGTGCAATGCTTCTTTAGGAGAAGTTCCCTTGACATTTATTTAAAATTAAATTGAATTAAACGCTCGGATTGCAAATGCAGCTGAGCAAATTCTCAGACAGTTGCATTTAGGATGTTAATCAATAAGAAATTAAAACACGACACACAGCGTTGACAGAAGCCAATCACATTAGCAGCGAATCAAAGGTAACACACGGAAGCACACAAAGATACACACACGCATGCATTTGTTACCTAATACATTCGCGTAGCATGTGGTTGATCACACGCTTAACGGAAATTAAACTGCTCTCAATGTCACTATCTTGTGATGATGATGTGAATGCTACGGATGATGATGATGATTTGGATATGGATGGTAATGATGTGAATACTGCCTGCAGTTGAAGCATTTAAATTGAAAGATATATGCATTTGAACCGACGGCCAGTGTAAGCTGTGGCATCAATCAAACAATGTTAAAGGCAAACGTAGGATGTAACAATATTGCAGCTATGAGTACCTGACGTGGCACCTGACTGAGCAGATTGGTAACAGCATCCGAGCAGGGCCAAAACAGCCAGCAAATGCGGCTATGTACACATGTATATGCACACAACACGACAGCTCCCTGAGATAAAAGTTTGGCGTGTTTCAAATTGCACATATACATATAAGGATATATACTGCCACAGGAGAAGAAGGTGGAATGCCTGCCAGACCTAGACAATCTCTTACAAAGTTGAGGATGTATATGGAAAGGGAACCCAGCACAGTGCACAGCATGTAAAATTTTGTAGCGCATTTGCATATCTAGATTTCGTAAGGTTCGTGGTTTGCGGCCCACGACATTGCCTTCTCCTGACAAAAGTCTGAACATGTGAATAAACTTTTTATTGACTGTACAGATTGTCCGGATTAAATTATAAACAATATTCGCTGGCAAGTCTTCAGCAACTTATCTTAAAAATAGGTTACATTTACAGTATCTCTCCTAATACGTAAGCTGTGTGTCAAATTCATAGTAATATTTGCGAGAAATTTAATAAACGAAGCTAAAAATGAAAATAAGGAAAAACTATTGATAAACTTCACCGAATGATTATCATCTTTTCTGCATCCAGTGCCAACCAATATTAATTAATAAATTTAAGTTATTTATTATAATTATGATTCTAGCGATTTTTCCTTAAATAAAAAACATTGTTTGTCAATTCGTAACAAAGCTATATTTATAACTCTTCAGACTATCTCTTCGTATTTCACTAAATTGTCCATTTATACAAATTCAAAGAATGTATATGAAATCTTATTTTAATTATCACTGCGGACGGCAGTCCGCGCTAGTGACGAAAGCAGCACAAAGTGTGCGAAAGCGACTAGCATATATACACAGGAAGAATGGAAAATTTGCTATGACTGCCCGATCAGGTCGAGCTATATACCGATCGAAAGGTATCAATTAAACTTACAAATGTGCATACTAAGACTTTTGAAAACTCACCTGGTTCGTGAGATAAACAGGTGTAAGTGGGAGGGGCAAAATTTAAATGATTGGAGCTAATGGGGCCGTTGGAGCCTTTTTGATTTTTTTTTTAATTTTGAACTATTTTAATTAAAAATACGCGTCGAATGACACCTTGATCATCAAAATCCGATCACTGGTTCAGAAGATAATTAATTTTGAAACTTTTGGTGCCCTTCTCAAAACGAGATGAAAAGTCAGTCTGTTTGTTTGTTTGTTTGTCTGTTTGTCTGTTTGTTTGTTTGTTAGGATCAAATCGTTGATTTAGCTTAAAAGTTTGAATGAGGACTTGCTCCCGCTCAAAAATCTAGAAACGTTTGTTCTACGACTTTTTCGAAAAAAAGCTAGTTTAGCGGGAAATCGCTAAAAACCGCTAAAATTAAAACCCTTATAGCAGTCAAACGATAAAAGCTACAGATGCGATCTATATATCGTTGAAAAGGTATTTTGAAGGGCTGTTATGCATACCTTTTAACTTTTTTCTAAAGTACACAGGTAAATTTCTACAGGTGAAATAAGGTATTTTCCCCCACATTTTGGCGGTTTTTGAGAAAACGCCGCTAACGATTTTTTTAAATTTCAATATGTTTTAGTTTGTAAAATTTCGCGTTGTTTGATATATGACACAAAAAATTTTACCGTTAGGTTTGGAAGATATAACCTATTAACTGAATATATACGTTTTACTTTGAATTGGAATAGGGCAGCAGCAACAAAGTGTCATAGCAGCCAGTTTGTTTGTTTGGATCAAATCGTTGATTTAGCTTAAAAGTTTGAATGAGGACTTGTTCCCGCTCAAAAATCTGGAAACGTTTGCTCTACGACTTTTGCGAAAAATCGCTAGTTTAGCGGGAAATCGCTAAAAGCCGCTAAAATTGAAACCCCCATAGCATCCAAACGATAGAAGCTACAGATGCGATCTATATATCGTTGAAAAGGTATTTCGAAGGGCTCTTTGACACTGCTTGCAGCGTAATGCGGAAATTACCTGTTAGCTGAATATATACATTTTACTTAGAATGGGAATAGGACAGCAGCAGCAAAGTGTCATAGCACCCAGAGTTTAAGAGTGTTGATAGCTTTTGCGCTGGGCATGTGTGTTTGTAAAGGGGACCAGTGTTGCCAGACAGTTTGTTTTAGCTACACAAGCAATAAACACAGTTGACAAAGCTATACTGTCAAAAAATATTGCAATTTCAAAATTTCTGATGTCGTGTTCAAAAATTTCTGATATCCCATAAAAAAACCTCTTTACGAGGTAAAAGTCTAGTGACGAAAACATTTTCATGCCCCAAAATTTCTGATATCCAATTTTGTGACGAATAATATTAAGTTTTACACATAAATTATTTTAAACAACATTTTTGCATTCGGCACTGCGCAAAACAGTAAGTTTTATTTGGTATGAAGAATTGAGACATTTTAGCGCAATGTGCCGAGTGCCAAAATTTTGTTTTAAATAATTTATGTGTAAAACTTAATATTATTCGTCACAAAATTGGATATCAGAAATTTTGGGGCATGAAAATGTTTTCGTCACTAGACTTTTACCTCGTAAAGAGGTTTTTTTATGGGTATAAAATATAGACGCATTATTTGGGTCTGCATAAATCACATTGATTTTACTCATGAACTGATTAAATTACTATCTCATTATTTTGTTTGCATAGGCAAATAAGTGTCCTTGAACTGACAATTCTGTCAAACTTACAGCCCATTTCATTTAAATATCAAAATTGGCATGGCGACTGCCGTCTTATAAATCGTTTTTCACTCATCAACGAAATGGCAAAGGGAATTTGTATGCAAATGTTGTTCGAGTTGAGAGTCGGGCTCAGAGCACATACATAACTTGCAGGCATTCCGTCATTATCGGGACCAATGTAAGCGGATTTTGGACTTATCCGTGAAGAAGGCAAGATGTAGAGGGGTTGGGAGGATGTATGTTGAGCTCAACAGCGTATCAATGTGCAATGTGTAAATTCAAATGCACAATAAGTATAAGAAGCAAACGCTGATAAACTAAAAAAAAAACTGTGGAAAGCCACAAAAGATCCAACAACAAAATAGAAGCCAATGATTCGCCGGATGGCTTTATAAAAAGCTCGTGGATTTCCCAACACACAACACAACCATTTTCTCTGGTACTCGTATTGTTACAGCTCACGATTTTCTTGACCTCACGACCGCAAACATTTTTCAAATAAACTGACAATTTGCATAATTTGATTAAATTTATATGCATATACACAAGTTCATGCAAAATGATAAATAAGTAAATATATATATGTACTATACATATGTGAGTATGTTTGTGTGTGCATATACAGAGTTGAATAAATATTGTCAATTTGAAAACGCTGTGTTAGTTAAATGCACAATATAAATTTAAATACCTATAATTTTATTTATTGACTTTTTAAAATTTATTTCAAATTTTTCTAAAAAAAAAAGAGAATCCTATAAAGTAAACATAATTTCAAGAAATATATGCATTTATACTCGTAGTCGTGCGAAGTATTAGTATTTTTTTAATTTTATTGCAGCTTAAAATGAATCATAAATTACAATATGATTTTTAGCCAAAAATAGACCAAATCTAGTGTTTTGCTCGGCCGCAGGACGAACAACTTGGCTAAAATAATTTTTTTGTGTTAAGCGTTCGAATAGAGAGTTCTTCGAAGATTAAGAATCAAAATGGATTTTTAGATCAAATAAGAATTGTGGGTAGTAAAACCTTTTAATGTTGACCCATTTAAATTTAAAAAACACTAGATTTGGCCTATTTTTGAGCTTTGGTAGACGATAACTCTCTTGACTTGAACTGTCTAGCAGTACACTAACTTAAAAACGCTTCAGATATCAATTCTCTAAATAAATATATATGGTTTTGTATCCACCTAAATCCACCGTTTTACTTTAATTAAAAAAAACTAATGCAACCTAACTAATCCTCGACCGATTGTTGCTATGGCATCTATATAAATTCGTGGTCCGATTTGAACCAAATTCGGTCTGGATGTACTTCCCCAGGCTCATAATATGTTGGGTTTGTTGAAATCGGACTACTATATCATGTAGTTGCCATAGGAATAAGGTCCAAATAAGCAATTCTCATAATTCACACCGAAAAAAAAAACAAATTTTTAAACGTTTTGAATATAATTTTAAAATATAAAAACCTTAAAAGTAAAACAAAAAAAAACCAAAAACTTTATTTTTTTTACGTGTCAGAAGATTTTTTTTTCTTCACAAATTTAAACTTTGATAGCCCCTAAGTAAGTAAGGCGTGACATTTTTTTTAAACACTTATTTCATAGGTTGAAGAGTTATCTATCATATGCCATTAAAATTATTCAATTATCTCTATTGTTTCAAAAGTTATGATTTTGTAAAGAATAATGAGCAACGGCCCCACTGTGCGCAGTATAAGCTTTCAAGAAAACACCTGTAGCTTTTTAACTTTTTTAACAAATAAAAATATGAAATAAAATCCAATTTGCTTCCCAAACTATCGTCTATAATGTGTATAAAAAAAAAGCAAGCTAAAAAACCTGTTGGTGAGAATGTCTGCAAATAAAAAATAAATATTAAAGAAGAATTAAATCTAATATTTTTTTCCTTAAAGAGACGAAAACAAGGCACTTTTTTTAGATTAGGGTAGACGCACGAACGATATTTTGTGTTTTTCGAATAAAAAATGATACTTTAAATTATGATTTTATTTTAAACAGTTAACTAATGTATTAGTTGATGAGTAAAGACACCTTTCTGGCTTATCCCTCCGCAAAAATTGCCTTAAAATAACCGCAAATCCTGCTTAAAATTATTTTTAGAGAGCTTTTAAAAATTCTTTAATAATTTAAATCCAGTCAAGAAAGATCGGTGTATTATCGTCTCCTTGTCTTCGTATAACTGTTCCCCTCATCATGTTTCTGACCATAGAATGGGTAGGTTCAGGTGGGTTAAGGTGGGTTCTATTTTTTTTTTAAATGGATGCTCAATTTCGCTTTATTGTTCAAATTCAATTCAATGACATACAAAAATTTTACGAATTGGGATATACATTTTCATGGGCTATGGTAGTGCTGTATTTTCTATCTATCAAATCTACCTAAAATTGGACAGATCGACAATGCCAATTTTAGTCCAAAGCAATTTTAAAAACAACAAAAATTGTATGCGTCTAATTTTTTTTGCAACAATTTTATTAAAATAATGGAAAATTAATTTTAGCAAACGATGGTGTACAAATACGCGCTTGTGCTTTTATATATTGATACGTATATGATTCAATAGTACTGCACATAATGGTAAGCGACAATGTTAATTTCGAATATTGGGTTTTATATAAGGTTGTCAAAAAAGTCTTGCGGTATTTCCGCAAGCTTGTCTTTGCAAGCGCGTAGCTCTAGTTGTATTCGTCGCATCGGTTCACGCTAGAGCTTTTTGGAAAGCTCTTTTCACGCGCTAACATGTGTTTGATTTATTGTTGTTTGCTTTTAGTCGTTCGTGAGTTATAGCGTCGCAAACATGGAGCAAAATAAAGAGAAAATACGGCATATTTTACAGTACTACTACGATAAAGGCAAAAATGCATCTCATGCTGCCAATAAATGGACCCGATACAGTTTCCATTTCCACCGCACAACGATGGTTTCAACGTTTTCGTTCTGGTGCAGAGGTGATCAAAGATGCCTGTGTGTTTGGTGGAATTGGCAGGGAATCATCCACTATGAGCTGCTCCCCTATGGCCAAACGCTCAATTCGGACCTGTACTGCCAACAACTGGACCGCTTGAATGCAGCACTCTTGCAGAGGAGGCCCTCTTTGATCAACAGAGGCCGAATTGTCTTCCATCAGGACAACGCCAGGCCACACACATCTTTGGTGACGCGCCAGAAGCTCCGGGAGCTCGGATGGGAGGTTCTTTTGCATCCACCGTATAGTCCGGATCTCGCACCAAGTGATTACCACCTATTTCTGTCCATGGCGAACGAGCTTGGTAGACGGTAGTTGGCCACAAGAGAGTCCTGTGAAAATTGGCTCTCCGAGTTTTTTGACAATAAAGAAGCGAGCTTCTATAAGAGGGGCATTATGAAGTTGGCATCTCGTTGGGAACTGGTCATCGAACAAAACGGCGCATATTTGACTGAAATCGCATTATTATAACCAATTTTATGAACAATTGAAAATTTAATAAAAATACCGCAAGACTTTTTTGACAACCTTATATATTTTTTTAAAATTGTACAGATGAATATGGCTACATCGGCTAAGCTCCTGATGTTGATTACGTGGGGTCTAACAAAAGTTCGGTAAGTTAGCGACTTTTAAATTGTTTTTCAAAATTTCAAAAGTCTCAAAACTTTCGCAATACTTTTACGAGGTTATACTAAAAGTCTTGGATTAATCGGTTAAAATGGAGACTAGAAAACCCAAATTAGCTGAAGGTACCTCAGATGAAATTCTACTACCAACGCAAACAGATTTTTACAATTGCCTTTTATTCGGTTTTCCACGCAAACTGAAGACCGTACAAATATTTGATGAATGTCAAAATATTTATAGAACGATTGCATCATCTCTGAAGACTATTTTAAAATGTTTCCAAAGATTCCAGACAGGACATTTTTCTGTAGAGGACGATCGCCGAGAAGGTCGACCAAAATTTTCGAGGGACGAAAGAAATGTGGCCCTAGTTAGAACAAAACTTGGCGAACACCCTCGATCTACCCAGAAAATGGTTGCTAGAGAACTGGACTTGAATGCCATAGCCATATCTCGCATATTGCATCAAGATCTGATGTATACGAAGAAGTTTGCGCGATGGGCTTCACGCATTTTAAATGAGGTCCAAAAAGAAGCTCAGATGCATTTTGCCCAATATCTTTTGAATAAATTTTAAAATTTGAAGTCTAGCAACTTTTATAAATTCGTTACTGATGCCAAAGCTTGGTTTAATAAATACGACCCGAAAGCCAAACAGTAGTCCATGGTATGGAGCTCCAAAGTAGCCAAACCACCTATTAAAAAGCTTTAAAAGCAAGATTTTGAAGACTGTTTTGAGAAGTCGATTTTAAGGCTTAAGAAATGATTGAAATCAATGGCGATTATGTAGAGATGATAAAAAAAGTCGAAGATTCAGAATAAATTAAAAAAAAAATGTTCGAACTTTTTTTCCGGTCAACTTACCGAACTTTTGTTAGTCCCCACGTATATGAATATATATTATTCACATGGCTGAAGCTTTACCCTGTTAAATACATTTCGCCGAATACTTTTATCCTTATACTTAAACATTTTTCAGTAAATTTGCAACACTTTTACTTTACACTTTTATCAGCAACATATTGACCCCAAAAATATTTTGAGCCCCAAGCATATTTTATTAAATGCTCCAAATTTATTAAAACAAACAGAAAACAAACCTCAAAAAATGCAAAAGCCATTAGGTTCGATTTTTCTTACATTTAAAAGAATACATACTCAGACTAACATTTATTCGTACACACTGTTTTTTACTTTAACAGCTATGTAAGTCAAGTCTTCACAGTAAAAAAATATATTTGGAAAGGCCGTTTAAATTCCGTTTGAATGATGCAAAAATTTCCTCAACCCATTTGGTACTCATTGAAAATTTTGAATTTTAAAAAAAGTCTATCTTTCAACTTTTTTCCTCGATTTTTTACAAATAATGTTTTGATTCTTGAAACAATTCAAAGAGTGACTGCTAAAAAATTTTCCAAAATATTTTTGCTAGTATTTTTTAAGATTTTTTGAAAATTCTAAAATTGACTATTTTTTTACGAAAAACAAACTGCAACTGTGACTAATGGATATATGTATGTATAATACGAGTGTTTCTATCTAGGAAAGGTTTATAAATGTTTTAGACTCAGTTGGTTTTGGTCTTCAGACAAGTGGCAAGCATTTTGTTTGTATGCCATAAAAAAGCGAAAAACAATTATGAGGCGCTTTAGAAACAAAAACTAGCACACATAAAACGCTTTTTATGTATCCTGTATTCGTCATTTAGCCAAAAGCGCCTTGGACAAAGCGATTAATACGAGAGGAAGCCAACTGTATAAACATTGCATGCTGGTTTTTTAAGACCACATAATATAAAAACAAGCGAGTAACGAGAGAGTAGAGAATAGAATTGAAAGACGAAAGTAGAATTCAAACTAAAAGTTTGAAAATGTAGTGTAGAAAGAAGCGAGTAGTAAATAGAAAGAATTAAAGAGAGAGAAGAGAGGAGCGAGTAAAAAGTGACGAGTTTAAAGTAAAGTATAGAGACTAAAGAGTAGCCAATAGAGAGGAACGAGTAAAGAGTAACGCGTAAAGAGTAAGGAGCAGACCAAAAAAAAATAGAGACTAGAGTACAGTGAACAACAAGTAAAGAGTGACGAGTATAGAATGGAATACAATGAAATAATCGAGTTAAGAATAGAGATGAGCAATTAAAGAGTGACTGTTATAAAGTAAAGTTGGTGAAAAGTATAGACTTGCGGGTAGATACAGAATAAAGTTACGTGTATAAGGAATGGAGTAAATGATCAAGATAAATAGAAAACAGAGAGTAAGGTAATGAGTAGATTGATCGGAAAAAAGAGTTAATATATTTATTACATATTATATGGAAGCTCCACTGTAATAAATACAAAAAATAATGAAGAGAAAAATGAACAGTAAATTGTAAGCTATTTTGTTAGTGGCGTACAACTGACAAACGAGTCAGCCAAGTCAGAAGACAAGAGCGCTGCCAATAAGGCCATGGGGTTAACCACAGTCGAGCTATAGCCCATCTATGACTACCACAGTTAGCTGCCACTGTCATGCCCAGACTAGAGCCAGAGTCATGAACGTTATTGTTGATGACGACTCGGTTCGATTGATAGACAGACGGCAACAAGGCTCGCTCATAATGCTGACAACAAAACAATCATCCAAAAAGACAAACAAACATTCTACAGACAATGGGTTGGACAATGGCCCCAGACAATCAACTGCGATGGCAAATGAAGTGCATGATGAGGAGGAGTACGATACGATTCCCTTAATGGCCCAGACATCATGGCAGTTTCGGCCACAACCCAGAAAATCGATGAGAAGCCAACGTTTACCCAATTTCTAGCCAAAACTTGTGATATTTCACGCCATGCTAACGCACGCGATGCAGTTGGCCCATCAATATTTCATCCTCAATTCCCATCCCTTGATATCCACGTCAACTTGACGGGTAACGTTTAAAAGCCTGGTCTGTCATTTTCCGAACACGTAAAGCCATGCACACTCTAAACAAACTCTATGTGAGTTCAAGAGTGCATAGGTGCATGTATGTTTTGCAACTTGCTCTCAATTCTCAGTGGAATCGTCGGAATAGTTAGCTTTTAAGCCAAAGCCTTGACATTTCATTGAAATACCGACAAACTTAAAGCTGCTTAACCGATTCAAGTGAAAGCAAAAATTTGTAAATGATGAAATAATCCTAGACCGAAGTAGACAGAGAGAGGAATTTGTTAGGGCGAAATACCTGTATAACTAACCCATTTCTAACAATTTCTAAAATACATAAGCTATCAGCACGCCTGTGTTTCTGGTGCTGGTATTAGGTATCAGGTATTGCACATTAGGATTTTTTTTTGTTAAAGTGATATGATATAGTGCTTCCAATTAAAAAATTCCCTTGAAAAGAATTTGTTTTCATACAGTAAAGGTAATGAAAATAATTCGTTTTTAAGTTTAAATTTAGTTTAATTAGTGATATGATACCATACTAATGATGTATGCATATAATGAAATGTGTTACAATATAAGAATCATAGAAGGGCAGAACAAATTTATCTTTTTGATAATATAAAGGATATTCGATGCTTATGTACTTCAAGAAGTTTTATAGAATGAAACAGTAAATCGTTTCCACAATGGTATACCTTATTATATAGTACCTGTATATTTTTTGTAATGAATTAGATTTATATTATAAAATTATAAACTTTGTCGTAAAAAAAATGAAAGTTAAATTTGAAAAAAATAAATACATAGGTATACCCTCTTTATCTTAGGTACTATTTACTGACATTTTCCACAGGTAACTGTGTAAATTGGATGTGTAATTGACTTATTTCAAGCACGCACTTTACCATAAAAATCAACCCCCATCAGCTAGTGAACTTCTAATAAAAACACTCGAATGTTAGTTTGCCAGCAATAATTAATGACCAACCCTTACTCGAAGACATATGTATGAATATACAAACATGTATTTCATATGGGGTCATCCATATCAAGGCATTATTTGTGAGACACGCACATGCTGCAGACAACCTTGACCCAGAAAAGCTAACAATATTAATTAAGTAGCTGCCTAAAGTAAACAATTGGAAATGTCGTCAAAGCGGCACTTGATTAAAGCCGATTTGAGAGCTTCAACCCTTGATTAGGCCAAAAGCTGCTTGCAATCTATAAAAATGGCTAAAACCGAAGCTAAAGTACGAGTAGTACCCGCAATCAATTAAAATGGAGAAATGCATTTGCCATTTTCCATTTTCTATGCCCATATTGAATGCCGCAAGGAGCGAGGACGCACATAAATAATTCAAAGGATGTCAGATGCATTTGCAGTGAAAACTTTCTCAGACGCAATTCAAAGCGTCCCTTGCAACTTGCAACACAATGGCAGCGGACACAAAAGCTACTGCCACAACATTGAAAGGGTGCAAAGTTAGTTTTATTTGTCTAACGTTGACAGCGCCAGGAAAACAACAAGAACAATAACAACACATTGAATCCTTTACAAGCAGGAAGAGCATCAATCTGAGAGTCATTTTAGGGTAATTTGATAGTTGGCTCGTGCGTAAACAGAAGCCGAAGGATGCCTAAGAAAATTATTTTTCAGCGCGAATTTCAATAGTGAGCTTCAACTGCATGTTAATAGCAGAGGTACATATGTATATACATTAGAGTGGGTCAATTTTTATGAAGCAAAAATAGATTTTTTTCGATTTCAAGCGGTTGTCAAAATCGTAATCTACGACGAATTCTAAGAATTTCACGCTAAAAATCGGAAGCTCGATTTTGACATTAGACCCATGGTCCCATGGCCCAAGAACCCAAGAAATGTCAAAATCGAGCTTCCGATTTTTAGCGTGAAATATGGAAAATCGTATGAAAAGTCAAAAATTATCATAATTTCTCGTTAAAAATCGGAAGCTTGATTTTGACTTTAAGACCCATGGTTTCTTGGGAAAATCTTCTTAGAATTCGTCGTAGATTACGATTTTGACAACCGCTTGAAATCGAAAAAATTGACCCACTCTAATATATGTACATACTAGAGTGTATATATCTTATGTTATTTAATTTTAACTAATTAATGTTATTTAATGTTAATTAGTTGGAAATGCAAGTTAGTAACAGAGCTCTGTGATCCAAGGAACAAATACTGAGATCTGCAACATCGTTAATTAACATAACATAATATTGAAGTTGGGACTCCTAACTTGGGATCCATCTGGGTTTAATTTAATAGTGGCTTCATTTAATAGTGGCGTAAACAGAAGCCAAAGGATGATACAATCTGTAAACACTAAATACACGTACACAAGGGCGTAGCTAGCTTTGTTTGAGTGGGAGCTAATACAAAAAAACTTTTTTTTGGTTTAATGTATCTTAAATATTCAACATTTTGTAGCTATGAGCTAGGAGGGAAGAATGTCCCCGACCGGCCCCCCATGTCAACCCCCTTGCACAGGCAAAAATTGTCATCAAATACATATGTACATATGTATGTAAACTGTAAACACACTCATACGTGTTCATATGTATGTATGCATGCATGCAGAGCAATTTTGTCGATTCTTACCGTTCTCAATTGTCTCCTTGGCACAGGATATTATTTTTCCTTTGCGACGTCGCAAATTCGACTCGAAATTGTTGTCTTCGATGAAATCATCGTCCCGCGCCGCAGCAGCATCTGCTCCGCCGTTGCCATCTTCGCCGGCTGTTGTAGTATTCGTTGTTGTTGTTGTTGTTGTTGAAGACTCCGGCACATCCTCGGAGGACTGACGCTCCGGATAGCCAGAATAGCCATCAAAGACACTGCCTCTCCCTCCTGGTCCACCACCTCCTCCTCCACCGTGTATTAAACTATCAAAACTTTGGCTCATTGTGTGCCAAAAAAACACAAATCTCTTTCTTCTCTGTTATTATGATATTTTTCCTTTTTTTTCAGCTTCTGTATGGCGTTCACTTTTGTTATTAGTTTTTTGTTGATAAATTGCTTTTTAAAATTTTACAATTTGTTGAATTTCAAAAATTTCACTCTTAATGTCCCCGAATTTGTCGCGTGCTTATCAAACACATTGAATCGTTCATTAATCATTTTTTCAGTAAAGCAGTATGAAAACTAAAATTCGCTGATTTACTGATATCATTAATAAGCTCAAAGAAATGAAAATATAAATATGCTATACATATGTATGCGTGCTTTGAATCATAAGAAATAGTAAAAAGAAAGAAAACACGCAGCGCATAAGAAAGTTAAAAAAAACTGTAAGTGTAAAAGCTTTTGAGACCCTGTACCTAAAAAGTATAAAAAGTCTTTTAAGTTTGATAATATGAAAATGTGCCCATCGAAAGAGGGATGCATCTTCAAACCCATTAAGTACACTCCTCGTCACTTGAATAGGACACCCTGTACACTCCTTTTTCAATTGATTATAACTCAAAAGCGAAGTGATAAAATAACGAGATTTTTGCTCGTTGGTCTTGTGTTACTATTTGTCTCTCTCAGTAACAAGCTGCAAGTTTTAAAAATGAGCCGTTACAATTTTTTTTTTGCTTTATGTTGGAGATTGTTGAAATTGCCTCAAAATTTTCGTGTCACTTGAATAGAACATGCGTTTTGTTTCATCGTCTACTTTGGCGGGAGCTAACACGATTTTCGTTGATCGAAGTTTTTAGCTATTTGCAACTTTTGCCTTAAATAAAAAATTAAAAAAAGTCGAGTAAAAGCTTTAGCCGATGAGAAAAATTACAATAAAAGGCATACAAGGACTCTGGCCTATCATTAACTAAATTTGTTAAAAAAAATCGAGAAAAGCCGCATTGTCATATCAGAATTCTTAAGGTTCGAGTCTGAATATGGAAAAAAAATGAAAGGACACACGTACAGTGTGCTTACCAATGCGCAATGACGCCTCATATTAAGAAAAGCGTCCAATTCTTACGACCCTGTGGCGAACTTTCGTAAAAAATCTGATGTGAATGCAAGTCTATCCACTATATATCGAGTTATTTCGAATGCTAAACATATAAAGAGAATAAAATTAAAGAAGAAGCCTCCCTTTAAGCCCTACAAGGAAAGCGCAACGCCTCAGCTTTCGTCGTGAGCATGTGGCCTAAACCTCGCAGTGGCATGGCTTGGTCTTCTCCGACAAAAAAAAGTTTAATTTAGAAGGCCCAGATGGTTTTAGTTACTATATTCATGATCTCCGCAAGGAACCCCATCATATGGACCGACTTCATAACAGAGTTGGAGGTGTGACGGTGTGGGGGGCCATTTCCTGCTATGAAACATTTCAACTAAATTTTCTGTCATTAAAGCTGAATGCATTGTGTTACAATGGCATATTTAAAGAGGCTTTTATATATTTTTATAACCTTTTTGGACCTCTACCAAGGACTTATCAACAAGAAAATGCGCCGATACACTCAGTTCGGGTTGTAAAATCCTTTAAATAGAGCTAATATGTGGACCTACTAAGCGATCCGCCCTACTCACCGGACTAAAATATTATCGAAAATGTTTAGGGATGGCAAAAACTTTAGATTTATGGCTCAGGAAAACAATATTCGAGTGTACCCGAACTATTCAAAGCAATCAAATTAGTTTGGAAAACGATATATTTAATTTATCTGGCCAGTTTGTTTTTAATCCCTTCCTAGCCGGATGAATGAAGATTTGGAACGACAATGTGGGTCAACACATTATTACAATATTTTTTTTTTTGCCTTTAAACTAAAGCAATTACTTTGTATAAAAGTTAAGTTTTTGTTCAAAATTATTCTGAGCTTTCTACATTGATTTTCTGTTAAGGTGTCCTATTCAAGTGACGCAATATTTAAGCCCCGGAATTTGACAGATTTTGGTTAAAAATTTTTTGTTATTAGTTAAAGCTGTACCATGAAGAATTCCAGCTGGTTAGAACAATGCAATTAAATGATCTTTAAATTAAAAAAAAAATTACGTCCCTATCATCATTGCCTTCGAAAATTTCGAATTTATGTAAGTCAATTTTCAAAACTTTTTTCCTCGATTTTTTACCAAAAATTTTTTGATGCAAAAAAATTCTTTAAACAATTTAAGGAGTTACTGCAAAAAAAATTTTTCAAAAATATTTTTGCTAGTATTTTTTAAAATTTTTTGAAAATTGCTAAAAAGGCACTTTTTATGTAAAAAGTGGGAAAAGAGGGTTAAAATGGTCATTTTTAGGATTTTCAAAAAATTATAAAAAAGACTAGCAAAAATATTTTTGAAAAATTTTTTTTGCAGTAACTCCTTAAATTGTTTAAAGAATTTTTTTGCAACAAAAAATTTTTGGTAAAAAATCGAGGAAAAAAGTTTTGAAAATTGACTTTTACATAAATTCGAAATTTTCGAAGGGTAATTAATGGGTTAAGGAAAGTTTTATATCATTCAAACGGAATTTAAGTGACCTTTCCATTGATACCAATATGTTAACGATAAGAGAACAATTAAGCCCCCAAGTCTCAAAATGTTTGCTGTGCCAATAATTATGTTCGCCAGTGTATTTCCATATATCCTATTTTCATTTTTAGATACTTATTTCAAAGTTAATTTTGACTTGTTTGGTGGCTCATTAAAAAGACTTTTCAGTTTTACTAATCACGTTTATTTTTCCTTTTCTGTAGTAGTTGTCATTGTGTGTGTGTGTTTGTTGTGTGTGTGTATATGTATGTATGAATTTGTTGTTGTTAAAACTAAACATATTGCAGTTAATTTAAAAAAACTGCCTAATTTACAATTTCCAATTGCAATTTGTTGACATTGAAACTTAGGAGGCAAACAAGTAAAATCAACTGTTTGGGAGATCGGTCTAAACTATTTATATTTAAACATTAGATTGCTTTTCTCTTGTGTTTTTTTGGGGACAAAATCTTACTACAAAGAGTGTCTGTGTGTGTGTGTTTTTGTGGGTGTCTTTTTGGGAGGCTGTTTTCGAGTTGCGTTTTAAAAAAAAAAAAAACAAATGTTACGTTTCGTTTGGCATAAACAGAAAAATTGTCGCAAATTGTCGCTTACAACTCTCGAGTTATTACATAATTATCATTATATGTATCAATAATGTTTTTTATTTGTATTTTATTCTTGTTATTTTTGTTGTTGATTTCGTTAAAAGT
The DNA here is from genome assembly GCA_037043495.1 of Drosophila recens. Lineage (NCBI taxonomy): Eukaryota > Metazoa > Arthropoda > Insecta > Diptera > Drosophilidae > Drosophila > Drosophila recens. Next base: position 2,992 of record JBAMBJ010001273.1, on the reverse strand, counting down.
GATGTTTACTTTTATAGCATTTACAATTGATTTCGTATAAAATAATTTACATTAACTAAACTAGCTGCTCAGTATATAGATGTATAGATGTATGTATGGATGTATCTTGTGTGTTGTTTTGTTTGTGGTGTAGTTGTTGTTTGGGTGTGTGTGTGTGTGTGTGTGTGTGTTTGTGTGGATGGTGGGCAGCTCCGCTCCAAGTGTTTTGCCCACGTAGATCGGCTTACAAACTAAATTAAACTAAAACCCACAATACAATATATAAAAAAAAAACGCTGCTGTAGAATAAATCTGTGTGTTTTCTTCTCTTCTAGCACTTTTCCTTTGCTGGTTTTTTGTTTTCTTTTCTTTTATTTAAATGAAATCCCTAAAGCTACTAATATTAATTTTCGCCAGACGGCAAGAGACTGACAATCAGACTGACAGACAAACAGACAGACCAACCGATCTACATACATACTCTATGTACATTCACTCCATTTCACATTTTCAAAGTCTTGGCGTGTTTTTTGATGATGCGACATTAAGTATATATGTAAATGTATCGTGTATCGAAGAAAATATCGTATCGTTTTAAAAACGATGCACATTTTATTATTTGTATGTAGAAGCCACATGGCCCGGTGTGTTTAGACCAGAGATATGGTAACGTTGATGCCCAAATTTCCATTGTCGGCAAAGAGTTGCGCAATCGATGTGTCGAACACCAGACAATCCGAATTGTGTATGGCAGAGGCAACACCCTCGTGTATGGAACGCGGCATTGCCTCCCAGGTGAGGCGGCGTCGATTGCCATTCAATTCAAGGCGATACACGAAATTCTCAGCCTCCTTGCGGGATCCAATCAATTGAACGATGGCAAAGAACTGTTGATGTCCGTCATATTTCTCCTGTTTCTCCAGTACGAGCATAAAATGATGGCCAAAACAGGACTGCATCATCACCCAGTCGACGGCGCCGGGCAGATTAATGTCGGTGGCCAGAAATACAATATCTTCGCCCTGCAGCGTTGTGATACTCTTGTGGGACATCATCAGATGCTGCATGACTAGATCGAGCGGTCCCTGCCATTTGCACGAGGCACCCGGGCAGGGACAGAGGTACGGCCGGCATTCGCAGGTCTCCTCGTGCTCGGTCTTCTCTGTGTAAACCAGTGAGGCAGTGCAGCCGTAACCCGAATGCTTGCACGGAAACTTGACGTTTGAGGCAACCTTCTCCATGGCCAAATTGCGTATGTTGGCCAATGGGCCGCGGCATGTCGGGCAGCATGTGAGTTTCGAGCGGCATGATACGCACACCAAATGCCCGCTGGAGCATTGCAAGATCGGTGGTAGCACATAATCGAAGCAAACGGGGCATTCGAAGAGGGATGTCAGATCGGCGGACATGCCCGCATCACCGCCACCGGCGGACGACAGTGAAGAGCTGGACGAGGACGATGTGTTCGCCGAGGATGTGTTGCCAGCACTGGAGCCGGTCGAGCTGCTCGTATTGGTGGCCACTACTGCCGTTGCCGCTGCTACTGCTGCTGCTGCTGTCGGTTCACGGCGTTTCGGATTGATTTTATTGGACATTGGACTTGCTTGCTGTCTGCTGTTGTTTCTATGTATTGCCGGCTGCTCCTCCAATTCTAGCAATTCTCAATGACGTCCCACAGTGTGTCTCACTACGTTCTTCTGTGTCACTGCAAAAGAAAAACAAAATTTGTCACTTTTAAGGTAAACAAAACAAAGCTGCAATGCTGATAGCATTTACACAAATAAAATATAATGCACATAAACTTGAAATGAATATACAAATTTACAAATTGATGTTAGATATTGCATGAGTTGCTACAGAAACATAATTTATGAACAAAGCAAATGAAATGACGATCGGGATCTCTTAATCGATTGATTGATATTCAATCAATAATAATTATTGTAGTTTTTTTGTACCGAAAGTCGTTTAATAATTCCCAAACGTCCTTCGATTTGCTCGACAATTGTCGTTGACATTTCCAAAAAATAAAATACAAACAAAATTGTCAAAATATCCAATTGCATTCAGCGACAATAATAATTAACATTAACACATTGTAGCGTATAGATTTTTAGCTTCTTTGTTGTTGTTGTTGTTGCTGAGTCACTTTGAAGGCCCGCAACTTCTTACATTGTGATGATATGAGAGACGGGTTTGTAAGCGTGTAAAACCACGCAAATACTTAAATGTCACTCTTATCAGAGTGATGAAAAATGCGACCATTAGGCTCGGTACCCGATTCCCACACACACACACATGAATGGTCGTTCGCACAGTGACTCAATACTCATCAAAACTCGTTTAATTATCATAAATAGAGTTTATTCTCAAAAATAAATTAATTATTGTTTAAATGCATTTTAAATTTGCCAAACTATTATTGAACTCGTTTTGAAAAGAAATATCACAATTACAGTCGAACTTCCCTAACTCGAATGACCACTACCCAAGAAAAAAGTTCTAGTCATGGAGACTTCGACTTATGGAAGTCTTTTTGTTACGCTATTGCCACTCAATTTAGTTTGAGTTAGAGAGAATTCGAGTTATAGACGTTCGAGTTATGGAAGTTCAACTGTACATGCGTAAATTCCAAAAACTATAAGCGTAAATATAAAATCAATGATTATTTCTGTTTTAAAAATATAATATACTGTAATTTTGGCATATTATTAATTAACTACAGTCGAACTTCCCTAACTCGAATCACCATTATCCAAAGAAAAGATTCGAGACATGGAGATATTCGACTTGGAGTTCTTTTTCTTAAGTTTATTAATTTTACTGCTACTCAATTTAGTTTGAGCTAGACGGAATTCGAGTTATAGACGTTCGAGTTATGGAAGCTTAACTGTACAAGCATAAATTCTAAAAACTATAAGTGTAAACATAGAATTAGAGATTATTCCTGTTTTGAAAAAGGAATATTTATTTTTAAAAAATTAACTGTAATTTTGGCATATTATTAATTAAC
>JBAMBJ010001272.1:0-56266 GCA_037043495.1 Drosophila recens | reverse complement strand
AGAAATGGAAATATACTCAAAAGTGTTGGAGTAACCTTGAAAATTCGAAAAATTTCGAATATTTCGAAAACGCTTCCATGAAAAAAATTTTAAGTGCCATTTTCGTGTTTAGAAGGCCACTGTCCATAAGAAAAAAATACTTTGGTTCACTTTGCAAAAAAAAGTTTTAATTTTGTAAACTAGTGTAATTGACCATTTGACCAACGTTTTGGTGTCTTATAGACAGAGCGAATTCAAGTAGACAAAATATTAAAATCAATTTTTATTTAAAAATTATAATATTCAGTGGGGAGCAAAAATGAGTGCATGTTCACAACACTGACTTTCATCATTCATAAAAACAAAACCATACAAGGAAATCCAATTTTTTTTATTTTTAATTTTTAACATTTCATTCTTAGCAAATAGGAGTAAGGCAACATTAATAAATATGACGAATTCTTAGATTTTGAAAGAAAATCGAACATAACCCGCATAAGCTCACTTTTTCAACTTTTACAATAGATTTTTTTTAAAAAATGTTTTGATGCAAAAAGTTTCTCTTATCAATTCTATTAGTGACTGCAAAAAAAATTTTCAAAAATCTCTTCGCTGGTATTGTTCAAAATTTTTTTAAAATGGCAAAAAAGGCACTTTTTTCTCCTTTTCATACAAAAAGTGTATTTTTTTGCCATTTTCAAAAAATTTTAAAAAGTACCAGCGAAGAGATTTTTTTTGCAGTCAACAATAGAATTGATAAAAGAAACTTTTTGTATCAAAATTTTTTTTTTCAAAAAATCTAGGTTAAGGAATTCCTGATAAATGCTACCAACAGTCAATCCAAAAAATTCATGACAGTCTAAAAGACGACAGCATTTGGATATCAGTTGACGAAACAACGAACAAGCAAGGGCGATATGTCGCGAATATGATCGTAGGAGCATTGAGCGAAGATCAATCTTCAAGCTCATTTCTATTGGCTTGTAAACAGTTGGACGAAGTTTGTAATGCAACTGCTGTTCGCTTTGTAAACGAAAGCATTCGTATGTTGTGGCCATAAGGGAATGAGACAAAAGTTTTTTGCTCTTTACTGATGTATGCAACATGATGAAAGCTGGTAAAAATTTGAAGATTTTTAATCCGAATATCATTCATATCACTTGTTTGGCACACGGCTTAAATCTAATAGCTGAAAAAGTGAGAGCATCGTTTCCTGTCGCTAATTCATTTATATCAAGTGTAAACAAAATTTTCATAAAAGCTCCGCTCAGAGTAACACAGTACAAAAAAATATTAAATAAGGAGCTACCACGAGAGCCGATCTTAACCAGATGGGGTACATGGTTAAAGGCGGCATCATTTTATGCAGAAAATATGGAGGGTTTAACAGAGGTAAGATAATGCATTTACTTTAGTATGGTAAAGAAAAAATCTTAATTTTTTTCAGGTCCTTGAAACACTGAACGCAGAATATGCTGAATCTATAAAAATAGCAAAAGAGCTTACCAAAAATTCCCAGCTATATTCGGATTTCTTATTTATAAAATCCAATTTCGAAAGAATTGCAGCAATTATAACTTCCTTGGAAGCGAAGGGTCTTCCATTGGCAATATCAATGAGTTATTTTAAGGAAGCCGAAGATATTATAAAGGTGTTTTTTTAGACTTTTGGTTTTTAAACTGGCAACACTTTTTCTGAGTTGGACTTTTTGACAGCTGTCACTTGATTTATGCTCAGTATGGTTTGCCATTTTATAATGAAAAGACTCACTCCCGAACAACGTTTGCAAATTATTGAATTTTATCATCAAAATACATGCTCGATTAAAAAATTGCATTTTGCATTTTTCCATTTTATGATCAGTTTAGCCGACCTTCTGAGGCGGTTGTCTTCGTAGATAAGCCCGAGACGAGTGACGCCTTGGAAGAGAATATTCGGCGCGTTATTGCTGACATACGGCCCCAATTGCTGCAAAAAATGGTCGAAAATTGGGCCTCTCGGCGGGAAAACTATTCGAGCCAGCCAGGCAACCACTTGCTCGAAATCACTTTAAAACCAAAATGTGAAACCCATATCTTTATAATAAAGCTAATTTCTTCGACACAACATTAAATTAAATGCGTTTTATTTGTTGTTGAAAACCACAAGTCTAAAAAAAAGCACCCTTTACATAACTTATCAGGTGATTTGGGCAAGGATATCAAAGAAAAACTCTAAGCCATTTTAACAAGAAACCCCGATTTCCACATAATTTCAAATATGAATAAGATTTTAAATAACAAATACCTAATTGCTATTTTTTTTATCTAAATTTAACATAAATTTAATATAAAAAAGAAAAAAACCTAAATTTCCGAAATTAATACTGGCAGAAAAAAATAGGGACAAGGAACATTAAGTATAGAATTTTTTTTCACACAATATTTATTTAAAATGTTATTATTTTATGGTAGCACCTATCATTTTTAGTATTCCAGAGCTTCTTGGATGCATGGAGTCCACAAGTTTGGCACAGGTTTTCTGAGGAATGCCATATAAAGCGTTTTGCACCTGTTCCGAGAGGACCTGCTGATTTTTGGACTTTGCCATGGTGGTGACGTATATTTCTACAAGCATTAAACACCTTTTGATAAAGTATTGTCAAATTTATGATATCTTATTCAATAAAAAAAACCCTCTTTACGAAATAAAAGTCTAGTGACGAAAACATATTCATTTTGATTGCTAGTATCGAATATTGTGATATAGAAACTTTAAAGCAATAGTTTTTTTAATTTGGTTTAAAGATATCGACTAAAGAAATTGAGTGTATGGAGTGTGTTATTTAAGTGAAACGCAGTGTATAAGTTATTTAACAAAGTTTTTGGCATTCGGTACTGCGCAAAAATTTTTTTTTTAAATTAATTTTTTGCATAGCTTAATATTATTCGTCACAAAATTGAATATCAGAAATCAGAATTCTAGCCCGCGGGACTGCCGGCAATCACTACATTACGGTGTAGATGACGGCTGTAGCCGCTTAGTTTATGGCTCCATTGCGGAGCCTCTTCCTTCGACGCAGTTCCGTCATAACCTGCGCAGCCAAATTGGAAATGCTCCTCCAGGTGGACGCATCGGCGATCACATGAGGCCGCAGTGCTTGCAAAATGGGTCCTCAGCGTGCTTGAAGAGGTGAAGGTGCGATTTAAGGCAACGGTGACCCGTTAGCAACTGAGACAGGTAATAATTCAGCTGCCAATGTCTTCTGAATAGCCAAGGCTTGAGGTAGGTCCATCTGCCATTTGGTGCGCTATCCCAGCTTGTGACCACACGTACCGCACACCGCCTGTATGCAGCTTTGAGGCCACTTTTGTTGCTGGAGCCCAGATTGCCGACGCATACAAGATAGTCGAGGTTACTTCTCCAGCTATAAGCTTCCTGCTGCGCTCTTTGGTGCTGGCCATCATTCTGCTTATAGCTGCCGCCACAGTCGATGTCTTCGCACTGCCGTGCTTCAGGTGCTGTTTGAAAGACAGCCTTTGATCCAGCATCACCCCCAAGGTACTGGCTTAGACTCCATACGACCTGAGCCAACCCTCACCACAGCCTGGTCTACTAACTTCCTGCTGCTTGTCAATACTGCTTCTGACTTGTGTACAAGGCTAGACCAGGCGGTTACTTCATCAGTGGCAGAGTTGCATCTTATTGTGGTGTCTCCCAGCTTTTTATATATCATCAATCGTGCTGCACTGCTTCCGTAATCCAAATTGTTGTTCAGAGAGACCTCGCACTTTTGCGAGCTCGCGCTCCAATCGGTTGCAGATTATTCTCTCAAGTAGTTTTCTCATCGTGTCCAGCAGACAGAGGGCTCTGTAGGGGGAGGAGTCTTCGAGAGTCTTCGTCCCCTCAAGGATGCGTTTATTGCAGAGCTCTACAAATACTCCTGTTGCATTTCAAGTGCTGCTCCAATTTATGTGCTGTTGTTGCTGTTGCTGCATTCTGGGGCACATGTTGCTGATGTTCGTTCACTGCAGATGTTGCAGCGATGCACATGTTGCAGTGATGTTGCTGCGATGCAAATGTAGCTGCTGGTAACACATGTTGCTGAGGGGATAACATTTAGCTGCTGTTTCTGACGGAAGTGTTGCTGCTATTATACGGGATCTGATGGTGTTGCTGTTGTTGCATTTCAGGTGTTGTTGTTGCTTTCGGGGGCACATGTTGCCGATAGGAGCATGTGTTGCTGCTGGGAGCTGCTACACATGCTGCTACACATGTTCCTGGGGGCAAGCATTTAGCTGCTACTTCTGGGATTTAGCTGCTATATCCTGTTGCTGCCGAAGGTGTTGCTGCTGTTGTTATGCAGCATCTGATGCTGCTGCTGTTACTGCATTACAGTGATGTTGCTATGCCAGCGTTGCTGCCATGCATATGTTGCTGGTGGCATATGTTGCAGCAATGCATTTGTTGCTGGTGGCACATGTTGATGATGTTGTTGCATTGTAGCAGAGGAGTGTGTGTGTAAGTGAGTTGAGTTTGCTGTTCAGTTCAGCTCGAAGAGGAACTGCCAGATCCGTAGCGTGACTGTACGCTGTGTCGATCCTGCTCCTTGTCACGATCAGCTTTGCTGGTGCCTTTTTAGTTGGTTCATGACGGCCATGTCTTTCGCCAGGCTTGCGATCCTGCGATTCAAGCTATACACCTTCATATTATGCAAACGCTCGACTTTCTTCAGTCTGTTGCGCATATCGTTTATGTTCTCAAAGTGTCTACACTTCTCCTCTGTCAATTGCTTCTCCTTCTCCAGGAGTTCTTTGTCTTTTTGAACCAAGAGCTTCTCCAGACTGGCAATACGCTCCCTATGTAAGGTATATATAATGGTTATGGCAGATGGGGTCGCATTTCCGCCATTACCAAGTGATACCTCAACTTGCGGATTAAGCCCGGCATCACTAACTGCTGTCACAGATGAGGACTCCTGATGAAGTCTTGGCTTCTTTGCTGGCGCCGAGCTCTCTCTATGCGCCGACGAAGATGAGGACTCCTCAAGTGGTCGCTTCTTGGACATGGATACTCGACCCTCCTGCTGTGCTTTCAACATTGCACGCTTATACGCGCAGGTACAGAGCCAGCATAGGTATTTCCCATTGACCTTGCCGTTCTCGTCGCGCCTGTCAAAGGCTGATCGCAGCTTGCACTCGTCGCATTGTGTTGGCGGTCCGTACTTGGCCTCGTAGCTGGCGCATCTCATGCATTTGGAACTACCGAAGGCGGCAACAATTTTGCAGCACTTGCAAGTTGTGGGCTGCCCATATCTGGCAATATAATCTTCGCATCTTTTGCAGGCACTTTGTGATTTGGACGCGGAGGGAAACTCCAAGCGGCAGTAAGTACATTTAACAACTGAGGTAGAGCCGCAGCACACCCTGCAAAGCTGCTGTCCTGAGGAAAGTTCTTCGTAGGGTTGCCGAGAAAAGCATTTGGAGCATGCGAATAATACTTGTGCACTCATTTTGTGTTTGGTGAATTAGTTATCTTCGTGCTATTTCCTTTCTTTTTAAACTTATATTTCCGGTTGATTCTATTATTCTATCTAGTTTGTTGGTCAAGACTTTAACATCGAAAAATTATTAAAGTTTATTAAAATCTAAAATTGTGTGAAAAATTGTTCTGGCTGTCAAACTTATAGAATGTAAAAGAACATTTTCATTGGCCGCGTTCAGCTGAACAAATCGAAAATAGAAAATCGATGAAATTTGTATGATTGTTCTGGTCAAGATGGATTTATAAAGGTAGTTTGACGTGCTCTCTTTTTCGGGGCGCAAATGTCATTACGAAAGCAAACATCGTAGTAAGCGGTTGTGTTAAATTCTCTAAAAACTCCCCCTTGTGTGAAAAAGACATATGTATGCCGCTCGAACGCAAGTCGTTTGGTTTGTGTTTCCAGAGATATGAAAAAGAGACAAATAAATGCAACAGGAACTGTGGGAGTATGCACCGGTGAGCAGCTTCCACAAAGAGAGCAACAGGGATAACAGCGTCGATGCTGACGGCTAACAGGAGCTTAACAGATCTCCATAATCACAATTAATTAATTGGTTACCTACGGGTCATGAGAGGAACAACAAGACAAACATGCCATTGCATTTTATTTTCATTTTATATATTGCACAGCGCACAAAACGAAAATGAGCGAAGAGTAAAGAAAACCAAACAAAACTATTTTTCTATATATGTATCTATCTCTGTCGTCTCTCTCACGTCAGACTCACTCTGAGAGTTGACAGCAAAAGCTTCGCCCCGAGAGGGAGCGAATACATCACCATTATAAATCCATCTTGGTTCTAGTGAACGCCAGTGAGGAGCAGAATCGTGCCTATAAGCAGCATTATCATTACTTCTTAACTAGCATTGTAAAAAGTAGTGGTAATGAAAATTTCTTTTTACTAGCATTGAAAAAAGTAGTGCAAATGAAATTGTTTTTTCACTAGCACTGAAAAAAGTAGTGCTAGTAAAATTTTTTTTAATTAACATTGAAAACTAAAAGTAATTAAATATTTTCGGTAACATTAACTAATTATAGTGAAAACCAATTTTAATTACCATACATAATTATTTTTTTTTTGGAAAAATGCATTATAGTTTGAAAAACGTTGAAAAATTAAAAAAAAATTTTTAGAAAAATTTGGAAAATTGTTTTCTCAAAATTTAAACGATATTTTTATAAGACTGCCGAATAAAACTATCGCATACAATTATGTATTTCTTTGACCGCGAAATTATCTAAAACCATTCATTCTCGCCCACTTTATCATGATAGTCAAGTTCGAAGGCAGGGGGAATCGTTGTCCCCTCCCACACATAGCTTACAATTTTATTTAATTCAATATTTTGGCATTTGAGAGCAACAATTGGTGATTTTAGAAGCATCTACAATAGATTTATGAGTGCTTTTACTTTCTTGGCAGAGAACAATTAGAACATGTCTGTAAAATTAATTTTTTTTTAAATTAAAAGTTGAATGGCACCCAAACAAAAAAATGAATTTACCTTATACACATATCGGGTACATGAGGTTATTTTATACAAAGGAGGCTCAGCCAACACATATATATTAATGATATCACCCATAATATTATAGATTAAATTTCATAAAAAAAATTGTATACATTTTCCTAAGGCGAAAATAAATTAATGCGGATTTTTATTAATGTGTCCTACTCCTATTATTTATTTAATGTTTTCTGTACAATTGTATTTTAGTTTACAGATTGTGAGACACTGACCGTACCATAAAAAAAAAAGCCACGCCAAAGCTTCAATTTCAATAGTCATAGATTTTTGTCACAGTGTGCTCATAAAACAAAGCGCTTGATTTCTTTTAATATTGAAATGATACAGACAATAATATGCTCTTTCGCCTACTGACAGAGACGATTTCGGGTTCATTTCGACTCGTGACTGGGTGAAAAGCCGATTAACTTAGGCTTGCTCCAAATGCATAAGGTAATACAATACCCTACATCAAATTTTTAAAAGAATATCAGATTTCAATTATCAAAGTGTCTCAAAACGCAGGAACTGGATTGCCCCTTGTGTGATCAAGTAAAAAAACCCTGTCAAATTAAAATTTAATGATGATCCTTTACAGCATTAAACGAAATGGAACATTAATTTCTCAAAACAAAATTTGAAAACTACATAAATAACTTTTACCGACATCGGTCGATATTAAACTGCTTTCTTAACCGGTGCTTGCAATTTGACGCAATTGTTTTGCGGACGCAGCCAAAGGATTACTTCATACCTATGTATATGCCTATTTAATGATTATCCTTTACAGCATTAAAAGAAACAAGTTCTTAAGAAAAAAGGGGCATTAAATTCTAAAAACAAAATTAGAAAGTTACATGAATAATTTGTGTATCGGTCGATATTAAACTGTCGGTGGGTGCAAGTTAAGCCAATTATTTTCAGGACTCAGCCGAAAGGAATACTTCATGCCTAAATGCCCATAGTCCTAAGAAGCACATTATGTTAATAAGGCCTGTTTGTACCGCGACCACTAAAGAAAGAAGCACATTAAAACATTAAGGTACACAAACATACAAAGTCTTGCTATATACAAGCGAAAGCCATCGACTTGTCTATGACTTTCTTCAGTCCATTTTCCCAATATTAGTTGAATTGCAGTGTATAAACTTTATCAAGTATTATAATATGTATATAATTTATTAAATAATTATTGAACATTTCTATGTATTTGATACAAAATGTCATCATCAGCAGAGACATATAGTTGAGATATACAGAAGGTTATACAGAGTGCAAAATGCATAGATACAAAAACTTATCTATAGATTCTCGTACAAAAAAGACATTGTACTTTAACATAAGTATAATCAATAATTTAAGTAAACGGAATGTGCCATAAAATACTAAAAAAAGTTTGCAATTTTATACAAAACAATTGATATCATAAGTATGAAACAAAGGAATGGGTTTGGTATAATTTATAGCTAAGTTGGAGAGGTGGAATAGGATTGTTGGGGGTGGGTGCATAGAGCTTATGTCCTATAAGTTCTACTCGTGTAATTTATTGCATTTATAATTTTTAATTATTATAAATATCTGTATTGTTATGTATATAGATATAAGTAATCAGTTTCCTAATTGGCTCGTATTGTTCGGTTCTTGTTCATATTGGTCAGCATTAATGATATGTATGAAGTCAGCAGATCGTCCATCTTATAGCCCAATGATGTCTCGCACAGCAACTTAGAACCACGCACCAAATTGCCAATCGTCATGTGGAAGTACGTGTTGCCCGATGACCAATTCGAGATGCGCGTAAATGGATGCGTTACCAGGATATCCTGCAAGTAAAATGTACATTCCAGTATAAGTTATAGCATATGATGAAATATAATAAATAATGATAAAAATTAAAATAAATAAAATTTGATTAGGGGTATGCAATAAAGGAAAACGTTCGACAGAAGAATAATTGAAGCTGCTGAAATAAAATAGGGCAAAAGTTAAAAATCTCATTAGGCAATAAAAATTCAAACTGTTGAAAATTCAATATTATTCTTTGTGCCTCATATTCAAAATGAAAATACGCTTTTAGAGACTGGAGAAAATTCAATCAAATTTACCAGAGTTAAAAAAATGATTTAATTTAATTAATTAATATTTACAATAAAAAATCCCATTCCTGTCATATTAAAAATTGAAAATAAATCAAACTCTTGTTGAACTCAGCTCAATTTTATAAGTTCAATTATTTCTAGTAAATCTAGAAGCCTTACAAAAACTTAATTGAACTAAAATCACCTTAAGGTTTATGTAGCTCATAACTTTATAGGATCAAAACATAGCAACATTAAAAAAATAAATAAATAAATAAATAGGGGAAAGTTAAATAACAATTAAATTAATCCTTTACGTCAAAATAGAGTTTGGCTAAGTTAGTTTAGGCCCTTACTAGACATTGAAAATATTGCTATTAGAATTATTACTAATATATAAGTTGATCTCACCTTGGTTACTGGATGTATCAGACTCACGCCGTGCTTGTTGATGGCAATGAGCAGCATTTCGGGATAATTGGGCTCCGTGGTTTGCTTCACCTCGAAGAAAGCAGAACCAAAGGTGGGCCATCTGTTAATGAGAAATGAATGTGTTAACTTCACATTCTTAAACCTTACTAATATTCCATTATACACACCTGTAAACGATCTTCAAGAATGCCACCTTGGCATCTTCGGAGCTCATGCCGCCATCCTGATTATATGACGCCACAATGGAGCGCTTCCATTCGCTGGTGCTCTGCATCTTCATAATATCAGACGGTATCAGTTCCCTCAGCATTTGTCTGCAATGGAAGTTGAGGATTAGAGATTGTACTTATTCGGATTACAGGTGGAATCACTTACGGTATGGCCTGCAGCTCCTGTTTATTCTCGCCGAAGCGCACACGGAAGACGAGAGCAGCCAGTTTGGAGGCCTCCTCGCGTGAGCACTTGTGATAGCCGCGCAAGAGTTTGGGCAACTCCTGGTGGTAGTGGAAGATGAGATCAGCATTGCGATCCTTGCCTGGCACAGTGTTCGTCCACAGTTTCTTCATGAAGAAGACCTGGTATGTGAACTGCGGATTGGCTCCGTCGCGTATCGGTCGAGCCTTCTTAATCCAATCGGTCAGATGACGCACAAAGTCAAAGAAGAAATCACCCTCCGGCACCGAGATGACCTTGTCGGCAATCTTTACAAACAGCGAGAATCCCTCGCTGGTGCGCAGCGATAGGCGCTGTGAGATGTTGTTGCAAAAGTCCTTGGCGCGTGTCGACGAATCGACTTCAAAGGCCTCGTCCGTGTCGTCCGGGAAGTAGACCTTGTGGAAGATTTGCGTTGTCTTGTGCTGTATGGCCTCGACCTCCACCTGATGCGGCGGATACTTGCGCTGTCCATGGCGTATGGTCTTCTGCAGCCGGTGCATCGAGTCCTGCGAAATGGGATGACGACGTGTGCGCAGAAATAGCAACAGTTCCTTGAGCAGACCCTGCGAGCAGGCAAACAAACCCGTTGCCAGCCACATCAATTCCCATCCTCGCTCCTCGGACATGCGATTGCGATTATCCGTCAGCTGCTTCATTAGCTGGCAATAGATCTCGTCGCGCAAGATCTCATGCTTCAGCGGACCGTCGAAGATGTGGTCGGTTATCTCGTTGCCCATGCGCGGCCGCTTCGAGGGCAGATCGCCCATGTACTTGAGTATGGCAGCAAAGGCGAAGCACGCCTCCTCAACCAGCTCCTCCTTGGCCTGCAGCTTGCGCAGCAGCGGCATCTTGATGGGATCCCTGGCATAACGCCACAGCTCCTCACTCCGCTTCGAGCCCAGTGTCAGTGTCTTGGACATGGTCCGCTTTGGCGGCAATCGGAAATGATCCAAGGCATACTCCATCAGTGTGTGCGGACGATCGCGTGGCTCCACGACGCCCCCATTGGAGGCCATACTCAGACGCCTTCCGTGATGCGCCTCCTCAATGTTGAACAGTGCGAGAATATCCTGGGGCGGCTTGCTCAACGTGGGCAGCACATAGACCGTCTCGGCAGGGAAGTCTCCACGCTCCTGCGAGCGATCACAGCGACCTATGCACCAGCCATTGTTCAGCACGGACTCGCCGCATGATTCGTCCTCCAGGATGATCAGATCGCCCTTGAAGAACGACAGGAAACTGGTGCCATCCGAGGGAGCGCGATAATCCTGCAGCGCAATCACATATTTGGAGCTGCAAAGAAGGGATAAAGTTAGACAATTTCAATCTTTACATTTACTAATCAATTAAGCAATCAATGGCCGCGTTCACCAGAACTAATCAATCAGTAATCAAGTATCACAAATCAAACAATTTTTGATAGACTTCTAGTTTACGCTTTGATAAAATTTTTAGGCAAAATCAAAGTTGTCATTTCTTTTTTTGTCAAAGGTGTCTTTAGAAAATTAAAAACAATTTGGCGCAAAATGCTTAATGAAATGGGAATCAACACAGAAAAAGGCCAAATTTAATATAATAGTTAATATATTGCATTAATAAATAATCAAGGCAATATTGTATGCGAATTTCATATATTATATGAGAAAGTTTAAGCACTTTTCCCAACCATATTCTTTAAAAATACGCAGATTCCAAAGTCTTCTTTGCATTTTTTTAAGAAGACCAAATTATTAATAATATTGTGGATTTTAGACCCCGTACTTAAATAAAACTACAGGGGTCTATTAACTTTATCCCAAAAAACTAGTGGACGGTACTACAGTCGAGCATACTCGACTGTCGGAGACCCCTAACTTACTATCGAAAAGCAAACCGTAAAATAGAATAAAATAAATTGCTACAAATATTAAATACAATTATGTACTACATGTAAATAAATTGATGATGTACATATTTACATTGAAGATATTAAAAATGATTTATTAAAACACATCATCAAATTTAACAGACGCTTTAAATAAATGCACAAAATGCTCCTCTTATAAGCCTGGCAGCATAATTACGGTCGAAAATAGTCAGCTTTCACTTGACCCCTTCGGGTTTGTGCCGCAGATCAGAGGTTCCAAATCTTGGTACAGAGCACTCTCCATAACATTTACAAAAAAAAAAATGGAAATACATTCAAAGAAATAAAATAGCTGGACTATTGGAGATGGTACTATTATATTTTTATTTTCTTTGGGTCACTATGGCTGTTCAGGAATATTTTTATAATTTTTTTAGACCCTGATCTTAATAAAATAGTACAGGAATCTATAATTTTTTAACAAAAAAAAGTGCGTAAAGCAGGCCATCCACAGTCGAATTTGTTTGACGAATTGTTCGTCGAACAAGAATTACATTTGCCCACCAATCATCATTTGGAGAACATTTCCAGAGAATAAACATGTCATCGGATAACGACACGTCATTGCCTTTTTGGAGAAAAAAAAGACTTGTTTCGCATATTTTTGTTTTATATGCCTCGCTTTTTGCATGCCACAGTGCTGTTTCATTTTGCAGGCAATAAATAAGCACCAGCAAAAATTGCTTCGACATTTTTACGAAAACGAAAACTTTTGACAAATGATGTTTGCGCCAACATTGCCATCCACTGTCGAATTGTTCAATCGAACACAGGCAAATTGGAATTAGTTCTATTTTTCTCGAACAAAACGTGCAACACAAAATTTGAACACGAAAACTAGCACCAACGACGAAAATTTTGTCGAAGCGAACACGTTCGTCAAACAAATTCGACTGTGTATGGCCTGCTTAACAGGCTGTGCCTTAAATCAAAAATTGATAGTCAATTAATTTGGATATAAGCAATAAAAACTAGATATTCTGATCAGGTATCGTGGAAATATTGATAGTAATTTTTGTTCTGTTCATAGGACAGATCGGTACAGGGATGCTTATGCTGTGTTCCAAAACTCAAGGCTCATTTATTTATTTTATGCTATGCGCTTTGAGCTGAAATCTAACCAACAATCTGCTAAGCTGGCAACACTTCTTAGTGGCTTCCCATCTGGTGTAGATATGTTATTTTGATTTTCTTCTATAGATTACTAGTTTTATTTTTAGACCCCGTACTTAAAAAAAATCACAGGGTCTATTAGCTTTGTCACAAAAAAAAAGTGTGTAACAGCCGTGGCAGACCCCACAAAGTATATATATTCTTGATCAGCATCAACAGCCGAGTCGATAAAGCCAAGTTCGTCTGTCCGTCTGACCGTCTGTAAGAGCGCCTAAATTTTAGAGACTATAAGAGCTAGAGACTCCTAATTTGGTATCCAGGTTCGTTTAAATTGCACGCAGATCAAGTTTCTTTTAGATTTTGGATTGGACCACTATATCATATAACTGCCATAGGAAGATCAGTCAAAAATTCAGTTTTAGTACGAACAACTTTTATGTTTTGAGATATCTCAACCAAACTGACAGAATATACATCTGTGATGGGCTTATACATCCTGACAAAATTTTGTTAAGATCAGACCACTTTATCATATAGCTGCCATAGGAACGATGAGTAGAAAATTAAAATTTAGTACGAAAAACTTTTTTGTGTTTTGACAGAATAACCATGGTCTTATACATCCTGTCCAAGTTTGGTTAAAATCGGTCTACTATATCGTATAGCTGCCATTGGGACGATCGGTCAAAGATTAAGATTGAGTATGAACATTTTGGTTGTTTCTGGAGATACATATCTCAATCAGACTCGCAGATTGGTTATTTTCTATTTCCTTCTACATACTGATAAAACTTGGTTTTATTCGGTTTACTAAATCATATGGCTGACATACGAACAATGAGTCGAAAGGTTGTAGCCGCACCTGTGTTTTCTGTGTTTTAATAAATATTTTTTTTAAATATTGTAATGTAAATATCTCATTAAAAAATTTAGTACATAATAATTGATATTTGAAGCGGTTTATATTATTTTATTTTAAGCAGAGCTTGTTATTTCCATAGTAAGTACGGGGTCTCCGATAGTCGAGTATGCTCGACTGTAGCACCGTCTACTAGTTTTTTTTAAATTTTGTCATATTTATTTTCAAATATTTTGTTCCGTTGATTACGATTTGTTGTGTCGATTACAAAGCATCACAATCAGAAAATTTCAGCGTACTCTTTTGGTGATGAATTTTCAGCAGAGCTCGCAAATAACAGTTGACCGTTTTTTCCTTTGCGATCTACTCACGAAAATAAAATCTCGTTTCCGTAAAACTCCTGAAAAATATCTGACCTGAAAATTATTTTAATAATTTGTAAAAACATAATTTTTCAATACTTTAATTATGTGTACATATATATATTTATTCATCTCTAACTCTTTGCTCAAAAAGTCAGTAAGTAAGAGTTATTTTTGAACAGCTTGAAAGGGTCAACTTTTATTTGCAAGCTCTGATTTTCAGTTCTCATAATCACAAAATTTGAAATCATGACTGCTCATCACTACCGTTGACCACAAAAATCATAAAAATTTCATCGATTTTCTGTTGTCGATTTGTTCTGGTGAGCACGGCCAACAAATGGGGTACTGATTTGATTGCAATCATAATTGATTGCATTTATTTTTAATTTACAAAATTAAATATGCAATCAATTGAATGCACTAAATTTTAAATGCAATCACTTTTGGACTTCAATCACTAATTCAATGATACATTTTAATTGTATTCTCAAAAATAAAAAGATGATTTTTTTAATATTTTCATAAGCTGTTTTTCAGATGTCTGAAAGCACTTCAGTTTTGATCATTGCTCGAGAATTCCGATTTAATTTTATTTATTTAGGAAAATGATATGATGAAGGGTATATTGTATATGTTGCAATGTATGTAACAGGGAGAAAAAAGCATCTCCGACCCTATATTCGTGATCAGCATCAATAGCCGAGTCGATTTAGCCATGTCCGTCTGTCCGTTCGTGTGAGCGCCTAGATTTCACACACTATAAGAGCTAAGTTTACCAATTTGGCACTATAAGCCCCACGCAGATCAATTTTGTTTCAAACTTTTGCCGCGACCCTTAACGCCTCCGCAAATCGCGAAAAGCCACCACACGCACAGTTTTTCGAATATTCCGTACTTTTTGGTAATTAACATTATCTATTATTATAAGATCTTAGCTCATTAATCGCAACAATATCGGTAGTAATGGCTTTTTTTTTTTTTTTTAGCAATAACAAATTTTCCATTTATTTAGCAAGTGTGGAATCCATACATTCAAAAATTGTAACATAACCAACACAATTTTAGTATTGTAAAGTAAGACCAAACCTCTGCTTAACGCAAAGGACTTAAAAAAAAGAAAAAAACTCTGGTATTATGAGGGGGCCTGAGGGAGTTGGCCAATCGTTTTGGCGAAACCCAATCTTTTTAAACGCCATATGGGCCTGGCGGGGAGAAGACGTCTGGCGAGTAGACTGTGGTGTCTTGTCAGGTAGTAATGGCTGTTTTAAGTTTCAAGCACTGTAAGTGCTCACTAGTTTTAAATCTGTTTTTTTTTTAGGAATTTTTAAAAAAGAAATTCAATTTTCCATGAATTCTACAATCGTTATAAATTTTATGAATAAAACTTAAAGTCTTTTCAGGAAAACCCAGTCTGATGCCTGAACTTACCGCTTCTTTAGGCCATCGAGGAAGTAGACAACCAAGTCGCGTATATCCTCCGCATTGGGACTTTGGAATGTGAACTCCTCGCCGCGTACAGTGGACAAACTGAAGGTTTGTGTGAACACCTTGTTCGTCTTCTGGCTGGACACGGCTGTGATTTCGGGAAAGCTGAGCTCGAGCAGCACCTGCTCCTGATCATCGACGACATAGACGCCCGTCCAGTTGACCGCTATGATGACATCGTTCTTGGGCAAATTGGGACCTGAATTGCGATATGCTTCGTAGAAGCGTGAGAAGAGCAGCGGCCACTTGTACTTGGCGTAGCTAACGATGTCCTCCTTGATCTTCAGTGGTGCTATCTTATCCTTGACATAGTAGGACTTCTTGTAGGCCTGCAGCACAAGAGCTGCCCAACGTTCGATGGCCTTGTCGACGCCGCTGAGACAAAAGTCGGGTATAAAGTTGGGCAAGAGCGTGAACAAACGCTCCATGGACATGTCCGTGCTGTACTCGATGAAATATTGCTGGGCCGCAATCATGGCCAGATCCTCCTCCTTGTCGCAACGATATTCTCCAAACTTAACGCCTCTGACAACCTGCTGATAGATCAGATTGGTCGCCACCTGATCGTGTGTGGGCTCATGCCAAGGCGCAAAGATCTCCTTACGAAAGAAGAGACGCCAGGGGGCATTCCGCTCCTGGGCGCCTTGTTCCTTGGCATACTGCTCGCACTGTGAGATGGCGTCCATCACATGGTCGCCACCGCTGCCCAGCGAGCTGACCTTGTCGAACAGCGCAATATACAATGAGAATCCAAACTGATCCTTGAGCGTTATCTTGTCCGACAACTGATTGCACAATTCCCTGGCCGTTGTCGCCGAGTCCGCCAGCAGTGTCTTTGTATTTCCATCCATAAATGTGATGGGCAACATGATGGGCTTCTTGGACTTGGTGGCCTGCAGTTCCAGCCACGATGGCGGCTGATTACGTGTGCCGTTGTTAAAGGTGCGCTTCAGACGCTCCTCACAGTACGGCGCATAGCCAGGTGGCCCCTCCCTGATGAACGCCCTCAGATAGTTGACAAACTTCTCGGACGGCGCAAAGCAACCGACGCACAACGACAACAGTATCCAGCCACGGGCATGAGAGGATTTCAATGGATTGTTGGTCAATTGCTTGCAAATCTGACAATAGATTTCATCGCGCAACTCGGCACGCAGTATGCCATGGCCAATGATGAAGTGCAGCTTCTCCAGATTCGATGTGGGGCGCGATTGCAGCCAGGACTGATAGCTATCCGCCGTATACTCATCATCCTGCAGTCGCCGACGCACATCCTCGCCCAGTTTGTTCTTGCGCTTCAGCGTCAGTGAGACGAGCTTGTGGCGTATGGAGCGTGGCTTCTGCTTCAGGAAAGCCTCCGGATCGAGGCCCATTAGCTGAGCCTCTTGGAATTCCTGCAAGCATAACGATGGGATATTATTTGGGTTCCCTTTTTACATTTAAATTCTATTTAAGAACATTAAAGAAAGGTATTCGTCGAAACGCCAAAGATTAAAAACTCTACAATTTCAATTTACGACTAATCGTTCCTTAGGAAACTATATAACATAGTCCGACTTAAGCCAAGTTGGTTCAGGATGTGGATAACAGTATGAAGTATACAACTTGTAAGTTTGACTGAGATGGACAGACTTAAGCTAAATTTCATCAGCATACAATAAAAAGAAATTAAAAAGTTTTCTACAATTTAGATTAATTTTCGAATATGTTAAAACAGTCTGAATTCAGCCACATTCAGAATGTTCAGCATGTACAAGACAGTTTAAAATGCATCATTTGTAAGATACATACATACTACTGTGGGCAAAAAGTACCGGGAATTTTAAATTTAAAAAATTTTGGGATTCCAATCGGAAAAAATGTTTGTACTTTTAGGTTGGCACTACTATCATTAACATCTGTGCAAAATTATGCGTTAAAATATTCATTAGTGAATAAGTTACGATTAGTTTTGTACGACGCCAAATGTGCATTTGGCGATTTTGATTGAATCTCCTCAATCGACCCGAAGCGATGTCCTCGGAGAGGTCTTTTGAGCTTAGAAAATAGCCAGAAGTCACACAAAGATAAATCAGGCGAAAAAAGTAGCTGCGGGACAATTTTGGTCGAGTTAGAACACATAGAACAGGGGCAGTATGAGAGGGCGCATTATCATGTTGCAAGAACCATGAGTTGTCAGCCCATAGTTCTGGCCTCTTTTTACGCATAGCTTCGCGCAAACGACGCATATCGCTCAAAAAATATTCCTTGTTAACAGTTTGGTCGGTCGGAAGGAATTCATAATGAACTACAACACGATAATCCAAAAAAACTGTCAACATGACCTTGATTTTTGAGCGAATTTGACGCGATTTTTTCGGTCTCGGCCCACCTTTTGCCGATATTCGCTCGATTGATCGGTAGTTTCCATGTCGTAAGCGTAGATCCAAGTCTCATCGCCCGTAATAATGCGTTTTATAATATCCTGATAGTCAGAAAACATTGTTTCACACACTTCCACGCGGAGCTTTTTTCGATGAAATTGACCGTTTTTTGGCACAAAAATCGCCAAATG
This sequence comes from Drosophila recens, assembly GCA_037043495.1. NCBI lineage: Eukaryota > Metazoa > Arthropoda > Insecta > Diptera > Drosophilidae > Drosophila > Drosophila recens. The sequence goes on along the minus strand of JBAMBJ010001272.1, from coordinate 38,028 downwards.
CACATTTGGCGTCGTACAAAACTAATCGTAACTTAAACACTAATGAATATTTTAACGTATAATTTTGCACAGATGTTAATGATAGTAGTGCCAACCTAAAAGTACAAACATTTTTTCCGATTGGAATCCCAAAATTTTTTAAATTTAAAATTCCCGGTACTTTTTGCCCACAGTAGTATGAAGGTTGAGATATCTCAAAAATCATCAAAGTTTTCATACTAAAAGTGGATTTTCGACTGATCGTTTCGTAATTTGGATGATGAGCAGACCGTTATTAATCAAATTTAATACAAAATGCATCACCTGTGACATTGGCTAAAATATCTAAAGAAATAATTTTTTCTATAATGATAATGTTTTCTATAATAAGATTTGATTTTTGGCTGTGTCATTTCTATGTCAGCTATAGAGCAGAAAGTCCAAAAATTCCATTTCTCTTCTCCACTACACCTTGTTCTCCACTCACCTTGCTTCTGATGAAGTTGCGTCCCAGAGTCGCCGTCACCTTGGACATCACCGACGTGGTGTCCATGCGATCCATGGTATGATACTTGGGCTCCTGCATGTCACCTGTAAAGCGGAGTATGGTAATCCAGAGCGCCTGTGCTGCCAGCTGATCTCCTTGAGTGTGCAGTGGAAGCAATGGATGCTTCAATGCCTTCTTGGCATACTGATGATTCACATTGCCCTGGAAATAGGTGGCTGCGAATTTCTGAAACTTGTACTCGGACAGATCCTCCTCATCCTCCGAGATATGCATGGGCGTAATGATGTCCTCCTGGTTGACCGTCTGTGCGTGCGGCAAATCATTGAACACCGACGTCTCGCGTCCGCCATGTGGTGTTGGGGCATCGCTACTCGAATCGGGCAGAAAGTCGAACATGGCTTCAACCAGTTTGCCATCGTCGACGGGCTCCTCCTGCTTGCGGGCCGCATCGTTAATAATGTTCATTTTGACCTCGACCCGACGACGATCCTCCAGCTGTTCCTGCAGCTCACGTCGCTCCAGCTCGTGCAAGCGATCCCGATAATGCTGCTCGGCAATCTCGCGAGCATGCTTATTGCCACGATGCAGTAGCTCCTGCTCCTCCAGCTTACGCAGCTGCAGCACTTCGGCGAATTGTTTATGCTCCAGGCGCATCTTTCGATACCTGCGCACGGCAATCATGCGCCGCACGTGCGACTGGATCTTGATGACCGCCCACATCTTGTGGCCGTACTCCCGCCGCACCAGATAGCCCCTGGCATGCGCCTGCAGACCCACAATATGACCACGCAGATGCCTGAAGCGATGGGAGAGTACACGGGAGCGGATCAGAGCCTGGAGACGCATGTAGCCCACTCGCATGTTCCTGTAGCGCTTGCGCTGGGCGTATCCCTTCCACACACGCTGCACGCTGATCGCGGCAGCACGCAATCTCAGATAGCGCCGCCTGTAGACCCAGCCTCGTATGCTGCGCTGGAGGATGAGGATTTTCCGCGTGAGCACGCGATCTCGTTCCTGCTCCAGGAACAGATCGTGGGCGTCCTTCAGAAAGACCTTGGTGTGGCCCAGCTGGTAGTCGGACTTGCCGAGCACCATGCCGCAAATTCGTGACGTGGCCACCTGACAATCCGTGCGATGAGCTGGCGGCACACCAGGAATGAGGAAGCGATAGCGTTCCACAAACTCCCGAAAGCCGTGTCGAATCGGATAGCCGGCCCGTCGGATGCGTATGGTTTCCATCATGCCGGAGTAGCGCAGTTGACGACAGCAGAGACCGCGATCGAACATCATGGGCTTCTTCAGCTCGTTGGGCTTGATGCAGCGGATGAAGAAGGGTTGGCAGCTGCACAGCGTCTTCATCAGCGCGTCGAGACTCTTGCGGAACTGCGTGGACAGTGTGGGAGTGCGCTTGCGTGTCTCGGCGCCCATGTCAATGTCCTGGGCAAAGATCTGGCGCAGAAACTTATTGCCACTTTGGCTAACTAAATGCAACAGATCCGGACTGAAGGTGTCACGGTTCTTGTCCAGAAACCCACGCGTATCGTAGAACACGACGCCGGCAAAGTGATTGAGGCCAAAACTAGTATTGATATCCGACTTTGGCTTCAAATAATTCTTGTGCGATCCGTGCGTCTTGTGCAGCTTGGCGAGCATCGTCTGATCCGTGCCCTTGGGAAAGCGCGCCTCCTCGTCGATCAGGGCCATAATGTTTAGCTGCTTGATGGCGATTAGATCGAGTGCATCCTGGTTGTCCACGAACTCAATGTGCTGCCAGTTGATGGCCTCGTGATTGTATTCCTCCTGCTCCAGCTTGAAGATGTGCTGCACGAAAAACTGCTGCAGATTCTCGTTGGCATAATTTATGCAAAACTGCTCGAAACTGTTCTGATCGAAGTTCTCAAAGCCAAAGATGTCCAATACACCGATGGCATTGCGTGACGTGGCTCTTGGCTTGAATATGGCCGTGTTTATCTTGCGCACAATGTGCACAAAGAGACGTCCATAGATGCCCTTGACGAAAGCGTCCCGCACATCCACCGACTGTTCCCGGGACAACGTCGACACAACCGTCTCGCCATGGGCAAACAGTGTGCGACGCGTCAACGCATCAATCAGTGGCTGGATGGGCAATCCGAGTAATCCGGCAACACGCTCCACATTGATATGCTCAGGTATTTCCGTTGCATCCAGATTGTTCACTACGGTGGCCTTGTAGTTGATGTTGCCGCAGTGCAGCAGCGCCGCCAGCAGCTTGATTATCTCCCAGATCTCCTGATCCGAGAAGAGCAGCACCTTCATGGCAGAGCGTATATCCGAGAACTCAGCGGCATCATCGCGTCCCTCGCAGGTGATGCTATTTCCACCAGTCAAATATCTGCAAAAGCAAACACATTAATAAACAATGAAGACAGTTTTAATAGACAGTTTCCGACTACAAGATACTCTGCCTTCAGATATCCGAAAACGCACACCCCCTAAGACTGCATCTATGCATAATTGTCAGATTGTGGTTAAATTTTGAGGGCGCATTTGGATTTCCTTAAAATACTTATAATACTTTTCAGGAAGCGCAAATAACAAATTAAGACTTTAAGAAATTCAATTACAAAATAAATTATCTGGATAAATAAGAAAAAGGTTTAATTTTTAGTTTTTATATAATCTTCGTTGTAAGTTTTCTTTTTTTGTTTAAAAAAAAAATAGGAAAGTATGAAATAATAAATCAATTTAAAAAAATTTTAAAAAATTTCTAAATGTCTCTAAATTTTAATTTAGATTTTATTTCTCTATTTTTATTAGATCGATTTTTAAGACTTATCTATTAATTTATTTATATGATTTCATTATTGATATGGATTGTATGCAATATTCAGAATTCATTAAAATCCTTGCTTTAATTATGTTAATCATTGAAAAATACATGTATAGAGAGTTAAAAGAATCTCTAATGAATTGCAAAAAATCCGATATTGTATGAAAATTTATTTAATCAGCTAGATTCATCGGAAAAAAAGAATCGAATTTCGGTAATGATGTATTTTTAAATGCTTTTGGGCTTTAACATTCCTAATATGAGTGTTCATACAGACCTACGGACATGGCTAACATATATGACTCGGCTATTGATGCTGATTATAAGCACAGTTAAACTTCCATAACTCGAACTTCTCTAACTCAAATTTCTCTCTTACTCGACCTAATTGAGTGGTAGTAAAATTAATAAACTAAAGAAAAACTCGAACTTTTTCTTTGATCGCCTGTATATATATTTTATGGAGCCTCTTTCTGCCTGTAACACTCATTTTCCTATCGACAAACTTTTTTTACATTCATCTAAAAGGGTGTAAAAAGCAATTTATATTCTGAAACACTTTGAGCTTACTTATAATCTGCTGCCGCGCCTAGATCGAGACGACTCTTCTCCTCGTTGGACAGACCCGCCAATATACAGTAGAAGACATGATAATTGCGTTCGCTGTGATTCTGGGAGACAATGCGGGATTTTTCCAACAAATATTGCTCGATCTTGGCGCCTTCGATAACTCCGTTGGCGCTAAAATGTATGTCAATATATTTGCCAAACCTAAAAAGATTGCAAAGAAGAGAAACGAAATCAGATAAGGCCGTTTTTCAATGGGATTCACAAATCGTTTACCGTGATGAGTTATCATTGCGTATTGTCTTGGCATTGCCAAAGGCCTCGAGAATGGGATTTGCCTCCAGTATCTGCTGCTCGATCCACGAGTGCTTGCCACTTATCGCAGCCAGATATTGCAGTATCAGTTTTGTGCTCTCCGTTTTGCCAGCTCCAGATTCGCCAGAGATCACAATGCATTGATCCTGGCGATAGCGTTTCATATGCGCATATGCATTATCTCCAATTGCAAATATGTGCGGTGGCAGCTCTCCGATCTTGCGCTCCTTGTACAGCTTGATCTGATCCCCCGTATAGATGGGCAATATCTGATACGGATTGACGGCAACCAGTATGGAACCTGTGTAGGTCTAGGTAGAAAATCGATAATTCAAAATTGATATTGATGTTAAGAAATTATTAAAATAAAAATTAATTGTTTATTTTTATAAAATTTATTGAGCTAGATTTGAGCTAAGTTGCTTTAGCTTTTGAGCTAAGTTCTTTCCTACAAATATAATAAGACTACAAAATCAATAATTTTTATATTTTTTCAAATAAAAAAAGAGACGAATATGGAAGGTCTATTTGTTTTAAATAAAAATCAAAACTAAGAGTTTTATTATTTCCAGACTACCTTATCCCAAAAATAAAATATATTAGGTTTTTATATTCATTCTGAAAATTTTAACGGTAGCTCAGCTCTTATTTGCAATCCCTGAAATGTATGTCCACTTACATATATCAGATTCTCTTTGTAGCGTATGAGCAGGTTACGTAGTATTCCCGCCTCGTGCAGATCTCCCAGCGATATCATGTCCTCCACTCCTTGGACGGACGAGGCATGCATCGCCTTGATGCGACGCTCGGGCGCCAGCCAAACCTCATCGCCATCATCGTCCCGCACCTGGATGCGACGACCCTCCGCGGAGATGACACGTGCTCCAATGGCCACATCGAATTCCCGCCCCGACGCGGGTTCTATCCAGATGTAGTCACCCTGTGTGTGCAAAGTGATTGTAATGGGTTACAATTTGACATTGCACTTTATGAGCCATGGGGTTGCCATGGACGTTTCACGACGGCCCCATAAAACTTTGTTTTCTTTTACAATTTTTTTTTGTATGTTTTTTTTTGTAAAAATCACTTGAGCGTAACACAAAAAGCCAACCAGGGCCAGGCATGGGAGCACTAGCTTCACATACATACAGACACTCATATATGCATGCATGTGTGTATGTGTCTACTTCCGTTTGGCATTTTTGTGCGCATCAAGAGTTTTCAGCTCTCTCTCCCTCGCAGAGATCAGCTTTGTAAACATGTCACTCTCTTTAGCTGTGAGCATACGCTCTCTTAACTTACACGTGTTACAATCACCATATTCGTCGTCCTTCATTTACTGTTCCTGGCTCTCTGGCATCCAATACAAAGGCCTGTTTGCCGTGTCTGTGTGTGAAAAGCAAAGAAAAGAAAAAGAGAATAAGAACAAGTTGCTCTTTGAAGATGACAATGTCGTACAACAATCAAAAACAACAACAAAGAGCTGAAGTTGCTGCTGCTGCTGCTGCAGGCGCTAAAAACCGGCTATAGAAAACTACAGAAAAAAAACATAAAAAATTAAGGTGAAGTTTACGGTAAATTGAAAGAATTTACAAGTTGTCGCTTCTTCTGCTTCTTCTCTTTCAATTCTTCACCATCATCTTCGTCAAGCAAGTCGAAATGAATGCCTTTTCCACATTTCTTTTTGGCAACCATTTAACACTCGACGCGTTTTCGATAACCCAAAACAACGACAAATTCGTCATTGTCATTTCTGACTTTGACGCTTTTAAAGGGGAAACCGAAACCGAAACTAAAACCAAAACCAAAACGATCGTCAATGATTTGTCGACAATCCATAAAATGCATATCCAAAATCGGACACACAAAACATATCTTTAGACATGCAAAAAAGGCTATCGCACATTTTCACTTTTAATATACAAAAAAAAAAAAACAACAACAACAAGTTTACGAATTGTGTCTTTCCGTTACGTTTGTTGATTTCAGAACCAGCCAATCAATGATCAATGACAATCGCATTGCGTTTGTTATGCAAATTGTTTCTTTTTCTGAGTTTCGACTTGTTTTCATTTCAAAAATTTACTTTCATTACTTTTACGGCGAATTGAACGCTTCATTTAGGCAGTAGAAACTTTGGCCCAAAAGAGATTTGAGCTGAACGTTTAGCGGTCAACTGTCAGACTATGACAGTTGCTGGGAGTTTTCAAATCAGTTTATTATCAGGAGTGCTCTGGAAATCTCAAAAAAGCGCAAAAGTAACTGCAATCGTAATGCAATTGTTGCACTTGATTTCAAATATCAAAAAAAAAATGTTCATATTTGATAAAATGTAAAATTTATCAAACTAAATTGAATTACTTTTCAAATTGATTGAAAATATCATATGTAAAATACATTAAAAATAAATTTATTAATTAAAACACAACCCCTAAAATGAATAATTTTGTTTGAATTTAAAAATAATTGTATGACATTTGTAACTTTTAAAGTATTTTCAAAAAAATTATATCTGAATCTTAAGGAAACCCGTCATTTCGAAGGGTTAGAAGCAATTCTCTTTAAAGTCTCTAAAAATACTCTGAATACAATTAGAGGATTAAGATTAAGATTTAAACAAACGGAATATATTCTGACAGATCTGAAAATATTTAAACATTCACAATTTAAATTGCTATTTCTCAAATTGTCTTTCAATTCGTTAAGAATACTTCCCTATTAATAATAAAAATTTGAGTATGTTTTGGACTAATTTTCTCATTATTCTATATACAGTCGAACTTCCCTAACTCGAAGTCTCTCTAACTCGAACCAAATCGAGTGGCAATACTAGGCAAATTTCATACAATTCTACTTCCCTAACTAGAAGTCTCCCTAACTCGAACTTTTTTTGTGGATAATGGTGATTCGAGTTAGGGAAATTCGACTGTATTGCTTCAATTTCAATTTTAATATAGTAAAAAGTTGATTAAGTTAAAAATATAGACATTTAAAAATATTTTTATTTCATATGAATATGAAACTATAAAATTAAACTTATAACAATTTGCAGGCATTTTTAAAAACTTTCATTAAAACTTGTTATAATGATTATCTGGAGAGTTCTATCAAAAACATTTCTAAGTCTTACTTCTATAGCTGCAAATTTTTGTATTTACTGAAAAGCTTTTCAATTCTTTATTTTGTTTTGGAACATTAGGACTTGAAATGAAAAAAAAAAACATACATATATATTTGTGTAATTTAACTCTATGTACTTGTACATAGAAGGTTCTTCTAAATGATGATGAAATGAGTAAAGAAATTTCGTATATGTATACAATTTCATAGATCATTTTCATTGCACGTCTATCAACACCTGATGCCAATTTTGTAGTTAGATACGTCATAAGATCATCTCACAGTTGGTTACTCATTCACAGGCGTCTCAGGCAACAGATAAATATATCTACATATGTACATATTGACGTATGTACATGTATATGTAGGTATGTAATTGTAGACAGACAAAAAAGTTAAAGTAGCATTTTTGTGGCACACAAAACTCGAGCGGCGTGTACTACGTACATATATGTACATATATATTTATCTATATGTATGCACATATATACATACATACATACCTAGTCTGGTTACGCTCTGGCGATCAAAATACATACAATGCACCACATTAAAAACACTAATAAAGAGAAAGAGTGGGAGAGAGGGAGAGAGAGAGTGAGAGAGAGGGTCCGAATTGTTGCTTGCTCTTCATTCAAAATATGTATTGCCTAATACTGTTATCACTTGGCGTCGCTGATAACACAATGTCGCCCGTACACCTTGTAATTAGAGCTAAGCATGGCCAAAAATAAACAAACTATAAAATATCATTATCATTAAGCGATATTTTTCATTTGTAGTCACGTCCCATTTGCAGATTTGCATGAGAGCAGAAATTACTATACAACAACAACAACAATAAAAGAAATCAAAAATCAGAAATATATAAAAAATTCTTGTCAATGATAAGTTTCTGATTGGAATGAGACGACAGCTTTCTGGAGTGGGAGACATAACTTTGAGTACAACAACAATAGCTTAAGCTCCACATTAATGATAATTCTCTGATTGGAATTGAGCGATCCGTCGACGCATTTTAGCACGAATGGGAAATGCACGTGCAATGGTATGTGTTGTGTGTGTGTGTGTGTGTGTGTGTGTGTGTGTGTGTGTGTGTGTGTGTGTGTGTGTGTGTGTGTGTGCACGCATGCATATGTATGTGAGAGTTCACCAACAGTCATTAGTGAAAGTTCGTGCGAGGCTGCCACGTCCATTACGCTTTAAATATACATAATATCTATCTGGATGTTAACTCGTACACACATTTTTAATATGGCTTTGTTTTTTCACTTTGACATTTTTTGCACCAGTGTGTACATGCAGATGCAATTAAAACTACTTGTAAAACTGCACTGCAGTGAGGCACAAAGGGAGGGAGAGAGCGAGAGAGAGAGAGAGCTTAAAATTGCTGATCTAAAATCTTCTAAACGTACGCGTATTATGTTAGATTTCAGTTTTTTTTTAATATGCGGATGCCGACCTTAAAAAAAATTTCACCAAACAAACAGAAAGTCGAAGTCGGCTCATAGTGCAAAGTCGCGAAAGCTGCACAACAACAACAACAACAACAATAACTACGTTTGTAGAGACGTTCCAAAGGTAAACGCAAAACAAACACAAAGTTAACAACACAAAATTAACAACACAAAAAAAAAACACAATTACACACACTCGAGTTTCTAAGCGTTTTATTCAAAAGGGTTATCCAATTTCAAACAACGCTGCAAGCCACTAAATATCCCGTTGTGCAACAAACCGGCCAAACAAGTGTTTATATTGTTGTTATTGTCGCCATGCATAGAATTCTAACCCCGGCTCAAGCGCAAGCTCAAGGCTCGAGAGCGAGTTGTCTGCTTTTCTATGAATTGAGTGCGTGCGAAGAGCGAGAAACAGCAAAGGAGAGGGGGCACCCATGGGATGTGAATGTAAGTATGTATGAATGTATGGCTGCTGCAATGTGAGCCACTCTTTATAAGCGGCTCTCTCTTTTAGGGGCTCTTTAACAGGTGCGCAAGTATGAGTGTGTTTGTGTTTGAGTTTGTGTTGGCTTGCTGTACTCTTTCTCTCATTGTCTATATTGGCTTGTGTATGTGTGTGTGCAAGTTAGTACCGTTCTAGACAACGAAACCTGAAGCGTAGCTAACCATAATTTGGTCAGAGGCTTAGCCATAATGCAGCCACGTCTCAGCCAGTCAGACACACACGCACACACACAAACAACCATCAGACAAATATGTATGTATGTATATTGCAGCAGCTTCAAGCTTTGGTGTCAGTTTCACTTCTGACCCTTAATAAACAATCATAACTACGCCCTTGGCCAGCTATTATTTCTCTTGTTAGATTTTCAGCGCACTTTTCTAGTTTTATGCACACACACACACACAAATAAATACACATACACAGACACATAGCTTGCAGGGTGAATGCACTCATTTTTTCTTTCCCTCTAGGGGGAGAAGGCAGAGCTTCTGACTTTTAAACATCGCTCGATAATAAATAGTTTTCAAAATGCTCAGCTGAGCTCAGCTCAGGGTGCCAGCAGGTAGCGGCAATAAACTCGTAGTATAATTAACACTTTGGTCACTTCTAGCCATTACCAGCAATCCCACAGTTCCAGTCCCAGGGAAAACTTGTAGTTTGGGAGCTTGAGCTTAGTTAAAGCGGTATATTCTTTGAAACAGGTTACATAAATAGGTCACGCACCATCGAGTGCAGCGCGCAACAGGTTAACAAGGGGAGTCTAGACTTTAACTTTTAACTCCACTTCCGACACATCAAATTCGTTAAGTACACACGATTTCACAATTGTTTAGCTAAATTGTTAAAAGGTTGGATGATTTTTTTTTTCATCTTTTTTTAAACGGTAGTTACCTCAACAACCAAAATAACCGAACGCAAACCGGACACAACCGATCGTCGCAAGCAAAAACTGTGAACTACGGGCAGTGTGACCGAACCTGGTTAGCGCGATAAAGCCTAACTAACACGGCTGCCACAATTGGCGTTTTTGCGCCAAAACTGGCTCTTTTGTTTCCTGTTGGCGCAATGGCACTTTATTTTTCGATTTGGTTTTTTTTTTCATCAGTTCAGAATCAGTTATTTTGTATAGTTTTAAGCCTAGTACCGACGTGAGATAAAAGGCCTAGCGTAAAAAAAACGCTAGCGTAAAGCCGAGTACCCACGTCAGAAAAAAGGCCTAGCGTAAGGTCAAACTCCGGAGTTGCCAGATAAGGAACGGGCGTTATCCAGCACTGTTTGAAACAGCTGTCAAGCCAAGCGAAAAATATATTTCTTTAGAGTTTCGGTATCTATCTATCTCACTCTCTCACAATAAGTCAAAAGAAATGGCGGTGAAATTAACAAAAAACAGCAGATTGGATCTTTTCGAGACAGCAGACAAAATTCTGCTGATTAACGAGGTGGAAAAGAGGCCAATATTTGTATTTTTTCATTAATTTAGAGGGAGAATCCACGTGAAAAGTTCAAAAGCGATAAGTGCACCAAATACCCGCTGTGCTTGCGTTTCATCGCATATTTCTCCTCTATTAATATTAATATACATTTTTTATTGCCTATTCTCTCCTCTTTTTTGCAAATCAGCTCTGCATGTTCATATTTAAAATAAACCGCTGCTGACGCATAGAGTTACCATTCCATTTTATGTTATTTTTCCGTGCTGCATTGGCAACTCTGGCTTTACGCTCGTCGACAGCTAAATATTGTGCATTTTCCGCCGCTAAAAATTTATCTCACGTCGGTACTAGGCTTAAAAGTATACAAAATAACTGATTCTCTGAACTGTTGAAAAAAAGATCCAAATCGAAAAATAAAGTGACATTGCGCCAACAGAAAAAACAAGAGCCAGTTTTGGCGCAAAAACGCCAATTGTGGCAACCGTGAGCCTAACTAAGTTTTTTCAGTGTGACCGACATGCATAACACTGTAATGCATTTATAGCAGGGATTAAAACCCTAACCGAAACCGTAACCTTTAACCGGTAAAAACCGATTGAAATTTGAAACCGTAATCGAAACCGTAACCGAAAAAAAAAATTTTCATCTGACCGAAACCTTTAAACCGAAACTCTATAAACCGAAATAACCGTTTAGTAACCGTTTTATTTATAAGGGTTAATTTCGGTTTTTCATACATTTTAAAATAAATTTTATTTACAATTTTAATAATAAAAATAGAAAAAGTTTTATTTTTAATTGATATTTTAAAAATTGCAAATAAGAGTTTTAAATACAATTTTAACAGCATGTTTTATTATTAATTTTTGTTATAAAAATTTGAAAAACAAGCTAAAAATAATTTAAAACGAAAAATTTTGAACTGTTTTTATTTTTTCCGACTCATAAGTCTTGTTTGCGATCTCTGATATTTTGTTATTAGTTTCGTATTTTATATTTTATTTTTAATTTTGATTTATATGTGAAATAAATGTGTGAATGAAAGATTAAGAAAGTTATGCCGTTTTAATTATTATTATATTGATAATATAATTATATTTTTACAAAGATTTTTTTTTTGTGAACCGAAACCATACCGGTATTTTAAAACCGAAACATATGAAAAGCGGTTCACCGTTACGAAACCTTTATTCAAAGATTTTGCGTAACCTATAACCGAAAACCTAAATCCGAAGATAACCGAAACCGTAACTGAAACCGATATTCGTTTCGGTTTTAATCCCTGATTTATAGTTTCTCTTCGGTGAACACCACAACTCATCAGTGTCGACAGCACATCAACAGCTAAAATTTGATTTACTAAAAATACAGGAAAATGCAGCTATAAATTGCTAAAAAGGGAAAGGGCTTTAAAATTATATTTTTTGCGTGTAAATACAAACAAAATATTATAGATAATCACTGCGGACGGCAGTCCGCGCTAGTGACGAAAGCAGCACGAAGGGTGCGAAGGCGACTAGCATATATACACAGGAAGAATGGAAGATTTGCTATGACTGTCCGACCAGGTCGAGTTATATACCGATCGAAAGGTATCAACCTAACTTACAAATGTGCATACTAAGACTTTTGGAAACTCACCTGGTTCGTGAGATAAACAGGTGTAAGTGGGAGGGGAAAAATTTAAATGATTGGAGCTAATGGGGCCGTTGGAGCCTTTTTGAATTTTCGTTGAATTTTTTACAATTCTCATCAAAAATACGCGTCGAATGACACCTCGATCATCAAAATCGGACCACTGGTTCAAAAAATAATTAATTTTGAAATTTTTAGGGGCCTTCCGAAAATGAGATGAAAAGTCAGTTTGTCTGTTTGTTTGTTTGTTTGTATCAAAGCGATGATTTAGCTTAAAAGTTTGAATGAGGACTTGTTCCCGATCAAAAATCTAGAAACGTTTGTTCTACAACTTTTTCGAAAAATCGCTAGTTTAGCGGGAAATCGCTAAAAACCGCTAAAATTAAAACCCTCATAGCATCCAAACGATAGAAGCTACAGATGCGATCTATATATCGTTGCAAAGGTATTTTGAAGGGCTCTTAGGCATACCTTCGAAGTTTTTCTTTTAAGTAAAAAGGTAAACGGCTACAGGTGAAACAAGGTATTTTTTTCCACATTTTGGCGATTTAAGAAAAATCTACACATGAGATTACTTTAAAATATGTTGTATGTTATAGGCAATTTGATTCCGCGTTTTTTGACATATAACACGTATCTGTCAAAATTCGTTTGGACAAGATATTACCTATTAACTGAATATACCTTTTACCTTTACACTACTGCATGCACATATGCAGTATGTACACTGCTTGCAGCGTAATGCGGAAATAAACTGCTTGCAAGTGGTGAATTCTTTTTGCGGCAGATAAATCATTTTATAATAAAAAATATAAAATCGTTTGTTCTACTTTTTCGAAAAATCGCTAGTTTAGCGGGAAATCGCTAAAAACCGCTAAAATTTAAGCCCCCATAGCATCCAAATGATAGAAGCTACAGATGCGATCTATATGTCGTTGAAAAGGTATTTCGAAGAGCTCTTAGACATACCTTAAAAGTTTCTTTTTTAATTATAAGGGTAAACAGTTACAGGTTAAATAAGGTATTTTTTCCCACATTTTGACAATTTAAGAAAAATATACACAACAAATCACATCAAATATTGCAATTTTAAAATTTCTGATGTCTTATTCAAAAATGTCTGATATCCCATAAAAAAACCTCTTTACGAGGTAAAAGTCTAGTGACGAAAACATTTTCATGCCCCAAAATTTCTGATATCCAATTTTGTGACGAATAATATTAAGTTTTACACATAAATTATTTAAAACAAAATTTTTGCATTCGGCACTGCGCAAAACAGTGAGTTTTATTTAGTATTAGAATTGAAACATTTTAGCGCAATGTGCCGAGTGCCAAAATTTTGTTTTAAATAATTTATGTGTAAAACTTAATATTATTCGTCACAAAATTGGATATCAGAAATTTTGGGGCATGAAAATGTTTTCGTCACTAGACTTTTACCTCGTAAAGAGGTTTTTTTATGTTAATTAAAACACTAATTGTGTTTGTCCCTTACAACTGCGCAAATAAGTTTAACTAACTATGTACTCTAAAGCCAAAGCCCAAAATTCTGCTTTGTTTGCTTTATTTATTCAATATTTCATTTATTAAAAATTCAATTATTCATTTGGTTTCCTCTAAAATATTTTCTGCAAAGAATATATTGAGTTTCTTGAATTTATTGAAGTTCTTTGGGAATCTGCCCGATTTCTAGCTATTAATATTTCTTCAGCGTTCGCTATCAGAGACTGCAAATAAGAGTTATGAATGCTAATTTCAGCTAAAAAAATCAATGTGAAGGAAACATGCTACAGTAAAATGGTAAGCACCAAAATTCCTATTTCAGCCGAAACAATTGATATCAGCCAATAACTTCTATTTTCAATTTATAAAATATAAATCAAATTTAATTCTTATTTTTAATTTTTATTTAAAAAGTCAAAAATAATCATTAAAATTAATTTTTTTTAATAAAAGTTGTGAAACAACTCTTATTTCTGATTTTTACAATAAAAATTAAAGTTAAGAGTTATTTTTGATTTTTATTTTAAAAGTTACAAACAAGAGTTATTCCATAACTTTTATTATAAAAATCAAAAAATAAAAGTTAAGCTGAATATCTTTTGAACCAAAAATTTAAATTTATTCTTGCGATCCCTGTTCGCTATTACAAAACTATCAAATCTAGCTACTTTAAAGCTAAATCTGCACTTGATTTCTGACGTCACTTGCCTGTTTCTCACATTATCAGCAGAGTTGTCAACTTTAGCAAAGCAAGTGCCAGCTCGGGCCTGCCACTGTTGCCAACCACATTAGTGTACAGATCAAACGCCGATTAAGGTCCAGTTGGCAACACTGCTGTTTCTACATACTGTACTAAACGTTATCAGAAATTGCAGCGACCGGAACTGATTACATTCAAAACAATTATGTCTTATGAATTATCTCAATAGAAATGATGTTTTATTGAAATAGTATTTTTTGTGTAATTTAGGTGGTCAGTACATAATGTATTGGTGTGTGTGTGTGTGTTGTGTACATGCAAAAGTTGTTTTGAATTAATTTTAAGGGGGGGATTTTGGTGTGTTGATTTAAAGGGCGCTTTAGCAAAACTTCCATCGATTGCCGCACTCGTTGCACATGACGAACGTGGTCATCGGCTCGTCGGCGGATCGGGTCTGCAGCTGGTTGTAGGTGCAGTTGCGCTTTTTGCACTTGCCGCACTTGAGCAGGTCCGTCTTGGTGCCTTGCACGGTGGCCAGTTGGGCGTCGTTGATGGCCTCCTTGACGAACTTCTCGCGCAGCTTCTTCATCTCGTCGCTGGCCATCTCCTCGGGCGTCATTTTGGCCAGTTGCTTGGCCGAGACGGCGCCGCACATGAAATTGCCGCGCAGTCCCGGGTTCTTAAGATCCTTCAGATTGGCAACTCGAGATCGGATGCGATTCTTGTACTTCATGTCGGTGTTCTTGAACTCCATGTAAATGGCATCCTCCAGCTCGGCGGCCATTTCCTCCGGCTCGGCACAGCCTTCCGGCACCTCGCCGATCTTCAGTGCATTGGTCAACATCTCCCGGCACTTAAGACGAACGGCGTCCGTCATGCCGCCACTCGATGGGAAGGATGTTTGCGACGAGGACTTCTTTTCCTTCGTTGAGCTGCTGCTGCTCGACTTCTCCTTGCCGGATGATGAATTTGACTTGGGTGCACTCGAGGATTTCGCTGCACCGCCGCTGCCGCTGCCACTGTTACTGTTGCTGGAAGCATCCTTGCCGGCGGCGGCGGTGGACTCCTTGGGCGTGCCCGGCGCCGGACTGGCCAGGAAGCGTTTCCAGTTCTTGATCAGCGTCTTGGCCAGCGCAATCACCTCGTCATCCTTGCTGCTCTTGCGCAGCTCGTTCACCGTCATTCCGATGCGCGTCTTTGTCAATATCTCCAGATTAATATTCAACGTTTGCAGCGCCTTGAGCAAATCCAACGCTTGCTCCTGTCCCTGCAAATGCACAATTCACCAATTCACCACGATTCACAACTGCCGGCCAATAATGAATGTCAGCTCAGTTTACTCACCGCGCCATCGCTGGACGTCGATATTTTGCCAATTTTCTTTTGGATTCGGAACACTTCATCCTCGACGCTCATTTTGCGGGCAGATCTGGATTGAAACGAGAGAACGGAGGTTATGTTATGCTGCTGGCAGAAAGTTTACTAATATTTCAAAGGTTTGGGACAGAAAACAGTCATAATTGGTCGATTACATTATTTTCCCTCCAATAAATGGTTGTTTACTAATTTTTCTTTTATGTATTCTTAAAGCAGGGTTGCCCTCACCAACTAAAAGGTGGAACGTCGGAAACTCTTGCAACGTGTGGCAGCCTTCGCTCCCAAAACACGGTGGCAACCATCAGGTCACTCGGATAACTCAATTCTATATTTAAAAAATTAGTTATTTTTGGTTTCTACTTAATTTTGAAGCTAGAATTTTAAAACTTCCACAAAAAATCCTTGTTATATTTTTGTCGATTTTTTTAAAAATTGATTTTAGAATTTCTTACCATACTTCATCACGCGAATGGTGACGTGAATTTTAAAATGAGCTTTATTATTTAAGAAAATTTAAAGTTTTTTTGGATTATTGAATTTGTATTTTATTGAATTGTTAAATGTATTTAAAAATGTATCAAATATAGAAAAACGCACAAAAAGTGGCAGCCTTGGCAAAACAAGTTGGCAGCCTTGCCAGTCTTGGAACGTGTGGCAGCCTTGGCTAACTTATTTTGCATTTTGCGTTAACATTATGTTAAAATCAATGCTGTAGCGGCTTTTTTTAATTTGTCACACTTGCAGTTTTTCCTTGTGCTTCAACATCATTGCGTGAATTTTTGAGCCGGTAAATTTAATTGATTGTGCAGCTCGCGTGCTTTTTTAAATAAAGAATTAAGAATTACAATAAAAGTAATTATTGGTGAGTACCAGTGTATGCGATTATACTTGTTAATGCATACCTAAAAAGGTTTTCATATTAAATTTTCGCAAAAATATCAGGTGTCATTTAAACAAAATGGACTTAAAAAAATTAACTGAAGTACTTAAATGAAAAAACCAACCAATCCCATGAAATTTCGTTATGTGAATAAATAATACTTAAAATATGGATTACTCTTCATTGTCTCATAATATCATTTTGAAATATATTTGATTATGCATGTTTTATTGTATTTCCTCGTACATTACATAGCAGCATGCGTTGTGCGTAAGCCACACAAATTCATGCACATGCTTGTATAAAAAAAATAATTTCACAACTGATTTCCGTAGAACTTTTTCGTCTCCTTTTCTCATAATCTGCTATTCCCTTTTGTTGCTTGTATTTCACCGTTATGTTTCAGGGCTGCCAACAGACTACAAATTTCATATTGCTCCTAGTCGTTTAAAAGTTTGGCAACTTTTAACTGGAGTTGACAACTCTGGAATCGAAGACATTGCGTTCCAAACGGTTAATGTCAGTTTCTGATCTTTGCTTTGCTACAATTTTCTGACGCTTCCATTCCAATTTTTTCAGCAGTTCAGCTCGGACGTCGTCTTCAGTGAAAATACTTGAACTGGTGTGAAAAGTGCAAAACCTAAATTTGAAAAAATATTTAAAGGTGAGTGTAATTATATGATAATTGAAAATCCAAATGCAATTATTAAGATAATAAAAATATCAATTTTGAACCGCATATTTTGGACAGCACATTTCTAATATTTTTTGTAGCCACATAACGAAAAGTTAGTGCTCCATTGACTGATAATTGTACGTTTTTCTTTCATTGTTTGGGCATTTGCGAATGCGCATTTTCGTATGTTTTGCGTATGATGCGCTTTTTGTCTCGCTCTAGCTTTTTTATAGAACAGCAAAGTTTGCTTAAAAGTCCATGTGTTAGTGCTTGAATTATGTGCATGCAGTGCACGCAAGCATGCGCAGGCACATTGATTCAAATTTCGTTTTTAAAGCCCAATTTACACGATCGGTTTCCGACCGACACTTTACGTAAATAAATCGTCGGTCTCGTGTGAATAAGCAAAATTTTAGAGCGTCGGTTTGTCATCGAAGCGAACATAATACGTAAAAATGGAATTTTTTGGTGCATTTTTTTGGCAACATTTTCCATCGGTCAAAAAGTGTCGGTCGGAAACCGATCGTGTAAATTGTGCTTAAAAAAGACAAAGCTTTGAAAATATTTAGATTTGAATAAAATTAAAAGTCGATTAGTGCAATGGGGAATTTTATATTATTAGCTTGGTGGCTAAAGTTGCGTTGTTTTTATTCTCGCCAGTTGTGTGTATTTACAGTGTGCCACTAATGTCTTCATACAGCATTCATTTGTCAAATTTAAATTTTAAAAAAGATGTTTTAATGCGGGCTTCTTATAATAATCTTTTATCCACTTAAATTCCGTTCTAATGATACAAAAATTTCTTTAACCCATTCAGTACCCATCGAAAATGTTGAGGGATATTTTTCAACGTTTTTCGTCGATATTTTATAAAAATATTTTGATGCAAAACAATTCTAATAGTGACTGCAAAAAAAAATTATCAGAAATCATTTTGCAATTTTTTTTTATGTTTTGAAAATCCTAAAAATTACTATTTTAACCCCTTTTTCCTAATATTCATACAAAAAGTGGCTTTTTAGCAATTTCAAAATACAGTCGAACTTCCCTAACTCGAATCACCATTATCCACAAAAAAAGTTCGAGTTAGGGAGACTTCGAGTTAGGGAAGTAGAATTGTATGAAATTTGCCTAGTATTGCCACTCGACTTTGTTCGAGTTAGAGAGCTTCGAGTTAGGGAAGTTCGAGTTAGGGAAGTTCGACTGTATCATAAAAAATACAAGCAAAAAGATTTTTTCAGTCACTCTTAAAATTGTTTGAAGAATTTTTTTTGCATCAAAATATTTTTTTGTAAAAAATCGAGGAAAAAAGTTTAAAAATAGACTTTTTTAAAAATCCATATTTTTGATGGGTACTTAATGGGTTAAAGAAATTTTTGTCTCAGAACGGAATGTAAGTGAATAAAAGATTAATATAAGAAGCCCGCATTAAAACATCTTTGTTATACGCAAAATGTGACAAATTAATGCTGTATGAAGACATTAGTTGCACCACTGTATGTACAATTAAAAATTTTTTTCTTTATGTACAATTCAGATTTACTCGCTTTCGTGTGTAGCGTCACTCGTCATCTTTCATTAAACATTTTTTTGAGCCACTGTACTTGACTCTCATCAACAACAACAGCAGTAACATGGTGAATTCACGCATGCGATTTTCTTTATTCTGTTAAAAACCGCATGCGACATTTTAAAAAGTTCCTAACGGAAACTTGCTTGTACTTTTTTAAATTTTTTATTAGCCAATAATTGCCGATACTTACTAACAACAATATAAAAAAGCGCTTCAAGTAGTGCTTGGTTACAGTGAGCCACAACCCAGTGTCACAGTGCTACGAAACCTGATAGCAGTGTAAACAAAGCATTATACTTGTAACAAAAAAAAAAAAGATTAAATTCACATGCAGCATAATTAAAATAATTTAATTTGTGTTTAATATATTAATCTTGAAAAATAGCCCAATAGATTTCTTTAAATACAGCAACTAACAGAAAAATAAAGCAAGACATTTTTTGTATCGTTTTAAAATATTATGTACACTAGCCAGCAAAACTCTGCGTACAACCTTTTTTTACTTTAACAGTTATTGTAAGTATTGTATTGTAATAAATTTGGAAAGGTCGTTTAAATTCCGTTTGAATGATGCAAACATTTCCCTAACCCATTAAGTACCCAGTGAAAAATTCGAATTTTTGTAAACGTCTACTTTTTCAACTTTGATTGTAGATTTTTTTTTTATTTGCAGTACTCTTAGAATTGTTTGAAAAATTTGTTTGCATTCACATTTTTTTTTTTTAAATCGAAGATAAAAGTTAATAAAGCAGACGATCACAAATATTCGATTTTGTAAATGGGTACTTAATGGGTTAAGGACATTTTTGCACCATTCAAACGGAATTTAAACGACATTTTCAAATATATTTATTTTTACTTGGAGACTTGACTTAAAATAGCTGTTAAAGTATGTGAGAAAAAGGATTGTACGCAGAGTTTTGCTGGCTAGTGTATAAGAAACGTAAGGTTGGGGAAAATATACAGAACGCGTGAAGCATTTTGGGTATGCTTTACAGAAACTTTCTTATCGAATTTGGACCTCTAACGCTGGTCAGCGATTAACAGATAACTTAATCGATTCGAAGTTCTTCAAATAATTAGGCAAGTTCATTATCAAAGAGAAGACTTAATCCATTTGGCGCAAGGAGCTTACTACCGAGCTTGGGACTCCTCCGATGGCAGAAAAAACATCAATTAAAAACTGTTGTGTGTTTTTCTTTATTTTTATCAAATAGTTTTTGTTGTTATTTTTAAACGAGCTTCAACGTTTTGGTTGAAATAGGTTTTATTCTTTGGGGTCAAAATACAATACAATATTAGTCAAAAAATGTATTTTGTATTATTAGATTTGTTTTTCATCTCTAAGTGGTTTAGTCATAAAATTTTGTTGCCATTTCATTATACTCTTGTTCATTACCAACTTGCTACCATTAAATGTACATGTATTTATGCATATACACATATTCATAGAATTTATATAATTTATACAATTTCTAATTGTAAAAGCACAAAATTTTACAGAGTTTTTGCATTAAGTTTTCTGTTTTGGGGTTTCTGTTATTTTTATTATCTGTAGAATTTTCTGTGCTTTTTGTATTTTGTAGTTTTCAAGCGATTTTCCAAACTGATTTGATCGTTAATCGCGCGCGTGTTAGTTGTGTAAATCTACTTATTAAGGTTTTTCTTTCTAAGTTTGCTCCAATAGTTAATTTGTATTTATTTATTAATTATGCTTAAATTTACGCTTCTCTTTCAGTGTTTGTGTGTGTGTGTGTTGTGTTAACCTTCATTAAATGTAGTATAGTATATGATGCACATAATTTGCTTTATAATTAATATAATAGAGTGTGTGTATATATATATTGTTTATATATATATATATATATAGTATTTTTTTAAGAAACACAATTATAAGATTTCAACACTTAATATTCTTTTTTTACTTTTAATTTTTTTTGTCCGACTACTGAGTTTTGCTTTTGGGTATAATTTTTATGATTTTTTGTTTTGTTTTTCATTTATTAATTTTTAATTTTTAAAATACAATTTTAACACAGTAAAAATTAAAAAAAAAGCATTTTTATATGAGGGCATGCATATAAAAATGTTTAACAAAAATATATGTATGTATGCGTGTGTGTATGTGTGTGATTAATGAAAATGCGCTTTTCTCTTAAAAACTGCTTCGACATAAAGAAGAAACTCGCCTCATTTCGTGATGTTCTTTATATGTTGTTTTTGTTGCTTCTCGTCTAATTTTGTCACTGGATAGCAGACTGTACTTTTCCATATGTATGCATATACCGTATTTATGTGTGTGTGTGTTAATGATGACTTTTGATTGACTTGATAAAATTGTGAAAGAATAAACAACAAATTTACAATGTGTAATAGAAATAGAAACTTCTAAATTGCTTTTGCTTAAGATTTACAGTTTGGTTTTTTGTTTTTTTCGTTTCAATTATTTATTATAAGTATAGCTTCAGAATATTTCCCTTGAGGGTTGTTTTTTTTTTGTTATTGTTTTCAAATATTGTATTTTTCTGTTTTTGTTGCTTTTGGCTTCGGCTGCGCTGCGGCCGCCTTAAATTGAAAATGTATCTTCTTCCTCTCGCTTACAATTCATATGTGAGTGTGTGTGTGTGTGTATGTGTGTTTCATTTGTTTGTATTTTGTGTGATATATTGGTAACCTGTTCCTCATGCTCTTCTGCTAATACAGACACCAACTTTTAAATTGAATGCACGCCCAGCGCCTGTGACAGCAGCAGCAGCAGCGAGCGCCTCCTTCTAATCTCCAATTCCAGTTCCAAATCGCAGCAATCCCCTTAGGCCAGTGTGGGGAACTGACGTTCATCGTTGACCTTGGGTGCGGCATTCTGTTGTCGCTCGTTGCCAAAGCGTTTGCCAGCATGACCACCTCCAATGCCGCCGCCAAGACCACGACGCTCCACTGGCGGCCGGTTGCCGCCCTCTGGGCGAGACGGTGCACCGCCGCCGGTGGCGGTGCCAGTGTTGGCGCCCTCAGTGTTGGCGTGGGCACCGCCTGGACCACCGCTTGCACCCTGGGGACCGCGATTGCCCTCGTTACGTGGTCCGCCAGGACGTGGGCCACCACGGCCGCGTCCACCGAAACCGCCACCACCGCCGCGACGACCGTCATTGAAATTGAATTGGATGTCAAGGACGCGCTGTTGGCGACCAACGCGTTGCGGGTACATGGCAGGATCGTATTCGAGTTCCTCTTCGCTTTCGTTCTCCTTCTTTTTGTTGCTGGTCAGCACAACCATTTTCTTCCATTGCGAGGTGTCCTCACCTGAAAAGAAAAGAAATGTAATCAGTTATCTTATGATTTTTTGTTGATAATAACTATTTATCCGACTGTTTGAATGCAACAAATAATTAAAGTAATCTTTCGGTATGTCAATTAACCCACCTTCGCCTGCCTTGCGTATGTTGAACTTGGGCTTAATGCGCTGTTGCTGCTGTGCCTTCCATTCGTCCAGGGTCAGCTCTTTGGTCTCCTCCTCGGCTGGTGGCTGCTGCTCGCTCTGCTGCTCGTTGCCAGACTCGTCGGCCTTGCCTTCAGCATTGTTGGTCGCACTCGTTTCGCCTGCCTCGTTGTTCTTGTTGACATCGTCGATGGCTTCCTTGACAGATCCCCAGTTGTGTGCACCAGCTCCATCGCGTTTGTCAATTGACTTTACACCTGATGAAATTAAAATTTAAAATTCATTTATTTAATACAACATTTATAATTATCTTTCAATTGCAGAAACAGGACGAAAACTATTTTATCTGAATTTGACGCTTTTTGACCAACTGGTAAGTGAAGAACTAAACTAATCAAGTTTGTAATTTTATATTGAGAAGTGTCCAAATATCACAAATACATCTGTTTAGCTTAGCTCTCATATCATTGATCAATCAAAGCTCAGAATATTCATATTTTGCAATAATTATAAATTCATAAAGTTAGTAACACGCTTGCTCATTCATTGCTGCAACTTTGTGGCTAGTAGCCACATAACTGTGTTATAGATAAGCCGATAAGTCGTAATCAGCACTCGCACTCGCACACACTCTCACTCCCAATATCCCCCTCTCTGCACATGCATACATTTCAATCCTATCAAGCAAAACTCATGTGGCGCTGCCCGTCATCATCATCATCATCATGATGTTGTTCCATGGCGTGGAAAACTGTGTGGGCCTCTCCTACACTCACACTATCAAATGCGATGGAGGAGGCGAGGAGAACCAAACTATTTTTAAACATATTTTTCATATATGTATACAACAAATCGAAAACGAAATGTGCGTCGACTTCTTCTCGGCATTCGGCATGTGATATTCATTTTGGACATAATGTGGGAATCATGAGCATACAGATATGATCTATCTCAGTTATACAAGCGATGTTAAGGAGCATTAGCCGCCTCTTAATGGGTTAAATTGGGAGATTTGTTTGCCACTCACCAGTTTTGTCCGAGCCAGATTGACGATCAAATTCACGTTTGCGACCACCCTCAAAGTTGCGATTTTGGCGTGGGGGACGATCACCGCCGTTGCCAAAGCCGCCACCGGTATTGCGATAGGGTCGAGGATTGCCATCAGCGTTGCCGCCACCAGAGTTGCCACCTGGAGCGCCGTTTTCGCGCACGTTGCGACGGTTGTTGCGCTGTTCGCGCGTCACTTCACCGCCGTTCTGTTGACGAAAATTGACATTGCGCTGTTGTTGTTGTTGCTGCCCTTGACCAGTTTCACGTGTTTTGCCCGCAGCAGCGCCGCCAGCAGCATTATTGCGACCAGTGACAGCCCCACCTTGCTTATTGTTGTTGTTGTTCGTGTTGTTGTTGTTGCTGTTCAGTTTGTCATTGTTGCCAGTTGCCGTTTTCTTGCCATCATTTTTGTTAAGCGCACCTGGTTTGTTTTCCTTTTCGGCTTGATTTGGCTTCTTGGGTGCTGCTGCTGCTGCTGCCTTGGGTGCCTTTGCAGTTGGCGCCGTTTTTGTGGTCGCTGCGGCTGCGGCTGCCACCGTCGCTGGCTGCTGCTTCTTCTTGGCCGCGACAAGATTATCTAATGGATCGCTAACATCGTCGTCCATGAACAAAAGCTCATAACGATTTTTACCGGCGCTATCCATGGTTTTTGTTGGGCTAACTGCTGCTGCTGCTGTACGCTGATTATTATTCCAATTGATTTTTCCACTAACGACAGATTTTTATGCAAAAATCACACACAGTATTTCAGAGTTTCTGTCAGAAAAAAACTCGTGTGTGTTTGGTCGCTGCTTGCTGCGCCTATCTGTGAGTGTGTGTATGTGTGTGAAAATAGAAGAAAAGAAATACGATTTTTGTAGTCTTGCTTTTTGCTATTTTTTCTTTTCGTCGTCGTCGTCGTCGTGTGGTTGCCTGGCTGCGCTCTAACCTTAATTTTCTGCGTTTCTGCTTTGGCTGCTCTAGACACAAACGGGCACACATATACACATACCACTCAAGCGCACATGTGTTCTACGACAGAAGGCAAGGCGAAAAAAAGCATGCTGTGTATACATACACAGAACAGAGCAACTCACGTTTTTCGCTTTAACAGAGTTGCTCCTCAAATTAACATGCGCTCACATGTCTTCGACCGGCAGTGAATGCCAAAATTGTGGACTGTTTGTTTCGCTCTTTCGATAGAAATCGGCAAAAATTGGTCCCTTGTCATTTGTCTAATAAAATTTTAAATTTTCAAAAATTAATTAAAAATTTGTGCTTAAAAGCAACAAAATTCAAAATTCTGTAAAACTATTAAGTTCAGTAAAAAATTGGTTTGGTGCATGAGACTCTTCGCGTGGTGAAGTTTAGTAAGAAATTCTAAAAAAAATTGACTTTCTTTAATACGTTACGTTTAAAACTGTGCATATAATTTGAACGTTGCGTTAATATTTTCCTTTTTTCTTTCAGATTTTAAATACTAGAAAACATGTCGGACTGGGGAGATGAAGAGGTACTTTAAATTCAAATTAATACATGCTGAAATATTTATGCGTTTTCATTATTACTTAGCCTGTTTGCGCTGTTACCTCTGGACTCTCAGAGAAGTTTGAGAAATCAGTGACGACCAAGACAAACGAGGCGTCCGGTTGGAGCGATGATGAGAAGCAACCAGAGAGCGGCGGCGGTGCACACAATGGACAACGCGAGGAGGGAAACGGATTCCGTGGCCGCCGCGATGGTGGAGGAGATGGCGGCTACCGTGGGCGTCGTGATGATGGAGGAGAAGGCGGCTATCGTGGGCGTCGTGACGATGGAGGAGAAGGCGGCTATCGTGGTCGTCGTGATGATGGAGGAGAAGGCGGCTATCGTGGTCGTAAGGAAGGTGGAGAGGAAGGCGGCTTTCGTGGACGTAGGGATAACGGAGATGGCGGTGGCTATCGTGGTCGTCGTGAAGACGGAGAAGATGGTGGCTTCCGTGGTCGCCGGGGTGGTGGTGACAACGAGGATGGTAAGTAGTATATGGTTGCTTTACCTTGCTCACATCTATGTCCCCTTGTCCGAATGTATCAGTGTCTTTGTCATGTACGTGTGTGTGTGTCTGTATGTAGTTTCAATATTTGTTTCGAAAACAGTGACGCAGCTGCTCTGCGGATCCCTCAATGGTTTGCGAGTACCTTCTAGCTACGATAAGGAGTCCGTAGAGACGTTTATCAAAGGGATCGATCTGAACTCGAGCAACCAGTCATTGGCCAAGCTGCGAGAGCAGCGCGATTATTTGCTAACTGCCTTCACGCAGCTGGTCAACAGCGAGTGGACGTCTCTAGAGGAGAAGAGGCGTGATGAGCGCAAGCAAAAGGCTCTACAATTGCGCGATGCAGTTGCCAGTTCAGATCGCATAATTGCTGAAATCAATCGTTTGATTTCTGATGCGGAAGACGAGCGGCAACAGTTGCATACAACATGGTTGACAAACGATGTGGACACATTTGTGGTGCCAAACGCGCCGAGAAGACAGCAACGAAGCCAGGAAATAACAACGCCAACGTCGACAACAGCGGCACCAACCACAACACCGGCATTGCGGACAACACGAAGAACTCTTCCCCCAACACAATCGCCGAGCACAAGTGACAACGTTGCAGATCCCATTGATTTGAATGAATCGACAAAAGTGCACAGAGTAAAGAAACTGCTTAAGAGAGTCAGAAGGGACTATGAATCAACGGATGGCATCATTGATGCGCCCAGAAACACAACAACTGAACGCGATGCAATAAACTCGTCAACAGTCGCGGTAAATCAACCACAAGTGCCATTCGTATTCCATCGCTGGATGCCAGAAGACATCATCATAAGACACATGGCACGCAAATTGCGCTATTGGATGCCTCGCGAGCTGCGCAAGAATCTAAGCTGGCCTATATTTCGATCCAATTCCGTTTGGTTGATCAACAAGCTGCCAAAGTCGATTGCGACTCCAATTGTTGCTCGACAGCAACAGGCTGATCAGGATCAGGATCAGGCCAGCAGTCTACTCCATTTGCCGCGAGAGCAGCAGTCAGGCAATCTGGACTCGCTGGATTATGCCAGACTTCTGTTGAACTCGCAGGCTGAAGCATCTGCAGGAGTTGCTGCTGCAACCTCAACTTCTAATGTGGGCCTCTCCAATGACTGGTATACATGATTAACGTTTTATATTTCACTTCATCCCTGATCAATGCTACATACTACTGTCTTTCATTTCTGTACGGTCCATCTTCATTGCATCATATCTCGCTTACCTTTTCCTATGCCGCAACTCAACCAAAGAATTTATTGCACGACTTTCCACACATATGTATATGAATTTTGTTCACTAACAAATTTTGACAATCACTCAAACAACTGACAAACTTGCAAATGGCTTAAAACTTTTGGCAGCTTCATAGACATCATAAACGAATTTTGACAAGTTTAAACTGTTCCTTTGATTCCCTCTAACAGTTTCGAATATTTAACAACAAAACTTAAATTTTTTAACACAAATTTCGAGCACAAAACTAGAAAATGTCGAGTTGGGGAAGGCGAAAATTGGCAAGGATCAATCAATCAAAAATACCTTCTTTTTTTGATAAATTAAACAAGTACAATTTTTAAATTTCATTAATGAAAATTTAAGCTAATAGCCAAAATTAATTTAAGTAATAAAAGAAAAATTTGAATTTGAGATTCAGCAATCAGGTCAAAGAAAAATTATCTGCATGAATATGGAGAAATTTTTCCTATATTATTTAAATTAATTTTTGCCATTAACTTGAGCTTATTTGTGATTCAATGAATTTCTGAATGTCTTTCTTAGTTTTAATTTGCCTTATTTTTTTTTGAATACCCGGAATTTGCATGAAAAAGCATTAATTTTCTGGAGGTTCTCTCTAATTTACTAATTTAATTTTAAGATAAGACGAAGAACTTTTTTGTCATTGATCTTTGTAATTTTCTTCACATTCGTAAATTTTCTATATTTTAATTAATATATTGTAAGTGTCTAATTAGAGGTGTAGGGGAAATGAGGCCCCTTCGATTTGATTCGTAAATGCAAATAAATCCAGCGGTCTGCAATTGAGTTTTTCACCTAAAATGTTTTATTTTGTTTTTCCATTTTGTCAAATGGGAACGAGGTTCAAGATGATTCTGTCTGCATTCTTTCTTCTCTACTTTATCAACTAAAATCATTTTACTATATGATTTTCAATTAAAGATTGACATGTTTCCCACTCATATTCCTCTCGGTACTCACAGCCTGCCTCCGATGCAACTAACACCTTCGGGCAGTCAGGCCAATTTAACAGATGAAGATGCTCTTTTAATGCCGCCACCGGCACTGCCACAGGATCTGGCTATGGAAACAGATATGGTCACGATGCCCCCGGTGGATGAACTAAGTGTCGATGATAATGCACCCACACCGTGGTTATTTCGGTCCCGTCCTCAATTCTCATCTACGCCGCTACTATCATATCGCCCTCAGTTGCCGGCCATCAATGAGGAGCTGCAGCGTCCACCCACCATGGGCCGTGGACTTGAAATGAGTGAGCATTCTCCGCCACCAACACCGAATGCTGCTGCTCCGGCTGATATTCCACCTGCTGCAATATCTCCAATACCTCAAAGTACACCCATCAGGCGCGATTGGGCCTCAATTTTTCGACCACGCGAATTAATGCCAGATTATGCGGGACTCGATGTGGCACAGCCAAGATTGAAGCGCCGTCGCATAGCTCGCCGCAATTCTCCCGAACGTAATGAGAATGAGCAAAGAAGCAACCAAGAGATTACAACTGGCTTTATGGCTGAATTACTGCAGACTGCAGCTCAAGAGGCGGAGACACCAATGGGTGCAGTTGGAGCTCAGCAACTTGCGCCTGAATTGCCACCCGGGAATCAATGCACAAATGATACACCAGCTGTACCTCTAGATGAATTGCCAGATCGACCCATTGTGACGTCCATTCAGATAATTCGCCAACCAGATCTTCAAAATCTCAATGATGAACAACAAGGGGATCAGACTGGAAAAGTTGGTGCAGTTGTAGCTCAACAACTTGAGCCTGAATTGTCACCAGGGAACCAATACAAAAATGATACACCAGCTGCACCGCCAAGGCAAATGCCTGAAACTAATGAATCTGGAATGCCACAAGAAAATGTGGAAATGCCCTGGGAAATGGACATTCCAATGCCAGCTGTTGACTCTATAGATGAATTGCCAGGTCGACCCATTGGGA
Organism: Drosophila recens; assembly: GCA_037043495.1. Taxonomy (NCBI): domain Eukaryota; kingdom Metazoa; phylum Arthropoda; class Insecta; order Diptera; family Drosophilidae; genus Drosophila; species Drosophila recens. The sequence continues at coordinate 9,253 of JBAMBJ010001272.1, read as the reverse complement.
CGTCCATTCAGATAATTCACCAACCAGATTTTCAGAGTCTCAATGATGGACATCAAGTGGATCAGACTGGAGTCAGCAGCACTTATGGCCCAACTACATTAGCAAAGTTAGCGCAATCGACACGTCTCATCGGTGACTCTGTGGCGAGTGTAGCTGATTCTCCGCCAAAGCAGCAATCTGTCCAAGATCGTCTGTATCGAGAAAATCTCGATGATTTGGCGTATATTGTGGAACACACGGGGATGTTACGGCTAATGGTAGATCATCAAAAGGAACTGAGTGATAAGCAAGAGCAGGCGAATCCGATTTTAGTCGATAGCTCGACTATTGACCCTGATAGCGAAAAGAGGAATGAGGCAGAGAGTCAGCCACGCTACATCTCCATGCCCGCATTGTATACATATGATCCCAAGATTGTGACGGATATGTCACCAGTAAAGCAGCGTGTGGTGCACAGTTTAATCGGAGCTCTGATCATGTACCCAAGTGTGGAAATGCGCTCGCTTCCGATTATTAAAACCCGTATGGAGGCGGCTATTGCTTTTCGCGTCCTGTTGGAGCTCAAAGCAGCCAATATTATTAATCTTAGCCAGGATGGGCAAACTGCATCGCTGCGTTAATATTAGGAGTGTCACTTAATACAGAAGGATCAATTTTAATTATTACATATTCTTTTTCCTTTATGAATTTTAGATGGCTTAGATTCAAAGACGAAGAATTAGAGGTTAATTTGCAATGAAGTGCTCTAATGGAGATTTTTATAATTTAATTTTTAATTTCAATTCAAATTTCTGTTTGCTGCGCGAATTGCATCGCTGCGTCAATATTAAGAGTGTCAAAGGATACATTTTAATTCAATGAATTTACGTTTTTTTTTATTATCAAGTTTAGATGTCCAAAGTTAAATTTTAATTGACTCAAAAAGTATCAGAGGTTAATTTACAATGAAGTGCTCTAATGGAGATTTTTTATAATTTTAATGTTGTCTCTAAAAGCTTGTTTATATAATTTCTTAAAATCTTTTTATTTATTTAAAATGAAGTGTTTTAAAGTGTTCATTTTATTAGTTTTAATATTTGGTTAAACGATATTTTCATTTATATGAACACATAATTTTCTAATTATTTCGGTGAATATTTTGAACTTACAATGTGAATTGGATTTTTTGAACTTACAATGTGAATTGGATTTACATTTCTGTTTTATTTAAAATTAAGTAGAAAGGGACATTTTATTTTTATGTTAAAAATTAATTTTAATATATTTAATAATTATAATTTTCTAAAAATTTCAGTGAATTTTTAAACTTGTAATTTGGATGTGAATTGAAATTTCTGATTTATTTAAAACGATATTTAAAGGAATTTTTCATAAATATTAATTAAATTTATCTATACAATCATAATTTCCAATCATTTCCGTGAATTTATAAAATTTCATTTTGGATTCAAATAAAATGATATTTGTTTTTGTTTTTATAAATGCTTTTTGTAAATTTAATTTCGTGTAATTTGCTACGTTTGTATTAATTGATTGTTTCGTCTCGTCTTTGTGTTATCAAAGGACTTGGAAATGTTGTTCTTTCTAATTTAAATTTGAATTCAACAGGCGAAGAGCGAAGGGGAGGCTTCAATCGTCGTCGTCGCGACGGCGAAGGCGACATGAATAACAACCAGGATGAGAACGGCGAGGAAGGCGAGAAGAAGGCAAGGGAGTTCTATATACCTCCTGAGCCAACTAACGACGAGACTGAGATGTTTAGCAGCGGGATCTCGTCGGGAATCAACTTCTCGAAATACGACAACATTCCGGTCAAGGTGAGAAACTGATTCAAATATCCGAAGATCCAAATAAGTAACTAACCGTTCATCTGACTTAGGTGACTGGCGAAAATGTGCCACCGGCCATTACGAGTTTTGACAATGCTGGACTACGCAAAATTGTGCTGGATAATGTTAAGAAGTCCGGTTATACTGTTCCCACACCTATTCAAAAGGTGTCGATTCCTGTGATTGCCGGCAAGCGTGATCTCATGGCGTGCGCCCAGACTGGCTCTGGAAAAACGGCCGCATTTCTGCTGCCGATACTAACGAGCATTCTCGATGATCCCAGCGAGAATGTGGAGATTGGCAAACCACAGGCGGTGATTGTGTCGCCAACCCGTGAGCTGGCCATTCAAATCTTCAATGAGGCTCGAAAGTTTGCGCATTCCACGTATCTCAAGATTACTCTTGTCTATGGCGGAACATCGGTCAAGCACCAGAATGAGGCTGTTGCCAAGGGCTGCCATGTGCTGATTGCCACACCGGGTCGCTTGCTCGACTTTGTGGAGCGCACATTTATCATGTTCGATGATACACGCTTCGTAGTCCTCGACGAGGCTGATCGCATGCTGGACATGGGCTTTCAGGAGAGTATGCGCAAGATCATGCAACATCCGACTATGCGTCCGCAGCATCAGACTTTGATGTTCTCGGCAACATTTCCCGAGGAAATTCAGCGTATGGCCGGTGAATTCCTAAAGGAATATGTTTTCATCACCATCGGCGTGGTGGGAGGCGCTTGCTCCGATGTTAAACAGGATATTTTCGAAGTCAGCAAGTTTAACAAGCGCTCCAAGCTGATGGTAAGTCAAATGATGAATATTTCTACTTGTTTTAATCGTCTAATCGTTAACTCACCTGGTTTTGTAGGAAATATTGCGTGAGGGCGCCGAGGGCACCATCGTTTTCGTGGAGACCAAGCGAGGTGCAGATTTCCTGGCTTCCTTCTTCTCAGAGACTGAATTCCCGACCACCTCCATTCACGGTGATCGGCTGCAGAGTCAACGCGAGCAGGCCTTGCGTGACTTTAAAAATGGATCCATGAAAGTTCTCATTGCCACCTCAGTGGCCGCACGTGGCCTTGGTAAGTGTTACAATCGTACAACGTTACCGATCCAAATAATATTGTTTTACTCTTTCAAAACAGATATTAAGAATATAAAGCATGTAATCAACTATGATATGCCCACCAACATTGATGATTATGTGCATCGCATTGGACGCACTGGTCGTGTGGGCAACAGTGGACGTGCCACTTCATTCTTTGATCCCGAACATGATCGCCAACTGGCTGGAGATTTGATCAAGATCTTGAAGGGCTCTGGTCAAGTTGTTCCCGATTTTCTCGATGAAATGGGCGGCGGTAGCAGCTATACCGGCTCCAAATTTGGCGCTGTGGATGTTCGTGGCGGGGTAAGTTTCCTGATTCCTGAAATATGAATTATCAAATCTTAATTTTCATCACGCTTATCATAGGCTAGCAACACCCCTGCTGCAAACTTGGAGGAAGAACAGGATTGGGATTAAATTAGAGATTAAATGACACAACAAAGTTTGTCCAATCTTTGCTATATAGACAACATCAGTTCAGTTCGGCAAGCTTTAGTTGTACAATCATATTTCCATATTTATTCATATGCATATGAATTTAAAATCAATTATGTTTAGCAATGCAGATGAAAAGTGCATTCAAAAAAATATTAATTTCACGTAAAACGAGTATACGAATATTATTTTATAACTTGATAAATATATATTAAAAACGCGTAAAAAAATCTTTCATTTTGCTAGATTTCTTTGCTTAATTTTGAATATATATTTTACTTATATTCCAAATGTGAAATGTATAGAAAAAGCCAGCTGATTGGATGAATGGAATTAGGTTACTAAGTGCGTAAATTGAATAATTTGATTTATATTATCAACATTTAAGAAGCAAACATTATTTTTATAGAATATATTGCATATAAATGGATGTGTTAAGTATTGCTGACAGTTAAGAAAGTATGATAAATAACTAAATGAAAATAATTTATATTAATTTTTAGATGAAGTTTCAAAACTCGAATTGCCATCCAGTTTGTTTTTAATTACAAATTGTACTTTGTTTTAGCAAAAGGACTTTTTTATGGCAGCTAGCATTCGAAATGATTGTTATAAGTTTGTTGTGTATTGCTCTTCTCTTTTGTGCTGCTCTTTGTCTTATTTTGTGCCGGCTTTTTGCATGCGTCTGCTGCAACATTCCCTTAACGACTCGCGACCCTTCGACCATCACTGTCAACAGTCGACGAAAGGCGCGTATGACAACAAAAAGGGCAATACGAATTTTGCACTTCTCTGTTTTTGTCTCTACGCACACACAGATAGACACACACACGCACACAGAGAACTCGCGCGCACGCACACAGCAAAATCGATAAATGAGAAACTCACCACGCTCTCTCCTCCACTGCAGTGTTGAGCTTGGGCGCAGTTGACCAACTGCGAGACATTTCAGTCTCTGACGGCATTTTCCAGCGTGCAAACGCGTTTCTGATTCGCGTGTGCATCAGATAATTGTTACAAAATTGTTGGTAATTTAATAATTGAATTCAACTGCAATTTGAACAAAGTAGCGCAGGAAGCGGCGTTCAAGTTAAATTTTTAATGACGCCCTAAAAAGTATGCAATATGCAATAAACTGTCAAACAAATTGTAGACCAAAGTGGCTTTTGTGTTGTTGTTTTTGTCCATGTGAAATGATTTAACCTAAATCGCAGCTTAGCGATTATGAAATAAGCAGACAAATTTCGAGTGCCTTCCGTGTTGTTTTTGTTATTCCTATCCGGCTGGCAAATAAACGAGGAGTGAAAACAGGCTAGTGAGAAACTATAGTGAAATGAGACATAGAGAAGTCCCAGTTAGTTGTGTGACGCCCACGCACATTGAACCCTTGAGGGGCGCTGGACTTTGTAAGGTCCAATAGCTGGGAGTACTCCCCTTACGGAAATCAACCCCCACTTTTCTAGCCGGCAACGGCAAAGGACTAGGAAAGATTACAGTCTAGCAAACATGACTGTGTGAGACCCTGTATTTTTTCAATAAAAAAGAAAATTAAATATGATAATAAAAATAATGAAGAATTATTTAAAAAATACTAGTAGGGCAATTGACGATCAGACTTGACTGTGTGAGACCCTGTGCAAAAAAAATTATCCGAATCTAAATGAAATTATTATGAATATGAATATTTGAGAGCAAGAATACAAAATTTTCAGTCGAATGCACTACAAATTGATATCTACTTGTTTGCTTGAGATGGGCACCTGTTCACCCGATTGCATCTTGTTGAAACACAACGAATAGAGCCCTGCTGCATTACTATAAGTCAATGGCTGATGACTGTCTGTCATCTAGCAAGATGCAAATTTGTTCACAGAACTTAATTTATACATACAGTGAACCACAAATGTCTTCATACAGCATAAACTTGTAAAATTTGCGTATAATAAAGATGTTTTGATGCGGTTTTCTTATATTAATCTTTTATTTACTTAAATCCCGTTCTAATGATACCAAAATTTCTTTAACCCATTAAGTACCCATCGAAAATTTTGAATTTGAAAAAAGTCAATTTTTAAAAAATTTTCCTCGATTTTTCCAAAAAATTTTTTGATGCAGAAAAATTCTTCAAACAACTCTAAGAGTGACTGCAAAAAAAATTTTTCAAAAATATTTTTGCTAGTATATTTTATAATCCTAGGAAAAATATTTTTGAAAAATTTTTTTGCAGTCACTCTTAGAATTGTTTGAAGAATTTTTCAGCATCAAAAAATTTTTTGGAAAAAATTGAGGAATATTTTTGAAAAATTGACTTTTTTCAAATTCAAAATATTCGATGGGTACTTAATGGGTTAAACAAATTTTGGTATCATTAGAACGGGATTTAAGGGAATAAAAGATTTATATAAGAAACCCGCATCAAAACATCTTTATTATACGCAAATTTGACAAATTTATGCTGTATGAAGACATTTGTGGTTCACTGTAAGTATACATATGTTCTATCACTTTCACTGTTAACTTACAAAAATGTCTTTTATATTTGTTTTGGGGGCTTATTATCCGAACGCAATGCAATAAAGAATGCTGATGAAGAATGTATATACTTAATGGGTTTGAAGATGCATCCCTCTTTCGATGGGCACATTTTCATATTAACAAACTTAAAAGACTTTTTATACTTTTTAGGTACAGGGTCTCAAAAGCTTTTACACTTACAGTTTTTTTTAACTTTCTTATGCGCTGCGTGTTTTCTTTCTTTTTACTGTTTTTTCATTTCTTTGAGCTTATTAATGATATCAGTAAATCAGCGAATTTTAGTTTTCATACTGCTTTACTGAAAAAATGATTAATGAACGATTCAATGTGTTTGATAACCACGCGACAAATTCGGGGACATTAAGAGTGAAATTTTTGAAATTCAACAAATTGTAAAATTTTAAAAAGCAATTTATCAACAAAAAACTAATAACAAAAGTGAACGCATACAGAAGCTGAAAATAAAGGAAAAATATCATAATAACAGAGAAGAAAGAGATTTGTGTTTTTTTGGCACACAATGAGCCAAAGTTTTGATAGTTTAATACACGGTGGAGGAGGAGGTGGTGGACCAGGAGGGGGAGGCAGTGTCTTTGATGGCTATTCTGGCTATCCGGAGCGTCAGTCCTCCGAGGATGTGCCGGAGTCTTCAACAACAACAACAACAACAACGAATACTACAACAGCCGGCGAAGATGGCAACGGCGGAGCAGATGCTGCTGCGGCGCGGGACGATGATTTCATCGAAGACAACAATTTCGAGTCGAATTTGCGACGTCGCAAAGGAAAAATAATATCCTGTGCCAAGGAGACAATTGAGAACGGTAAGAATCGACAAAATTGCTCTACATACATCCATACATACATATGAACACGTATGAGTGTGTTTATAGTTTACATACATATGTACATATGTATTTGATGACAATTTTTGCCTGTGCAAGGGGGTTGACATGGGGGGCCGGTCGGGGACATTCTTCCCTCCTAGCTCATAGCTACAAAATGTTGAATATTTAAGATACATTAAACCAAAAAAAAGTTTTTTTGTATTAGCTCCCACTCAAACAAAGCTAGCTACGCCCTTGTGTACGTGTATTTAGTGTTTACAGATTGTATCATCCTTTGGCTTCTGTTTACGCCACTATTAAATGAAGCCACTATTAAATTAAACCCAGATGGATCCCAAGTTAGGAGTCCCAACTTCAATATTATGTTATGTTAATTAACGATGTTGCAGATCTCAGTATTTGTTCCTTGGATCACAGAGCTCTGTTACTAACTTGCATTTCCAACTAATTAACATTAAATAACATTAATTAGTTAAAATTAAATAACATAAGATATATACACTCTAGTATGTACATATATTAGAGTGGGTCAATTTTTTCGATTTCAAGCGGTTGTCAAAATCGTAATCTACGACGAATTCTAAGAAGATTTTCCCAAGAAACCATGGGTCTTAAAGTCAAAATCAAGCTTCCGATTTTTAACGAGAAATTATGATAATTTTTGACTTTTCATACGATTTTCCATATTTCACGCTAAAAATCGGAAGCTCGATTTTGACATTTCTTGGGTTCTTGGGCCATGGGACCATGGGTCTAATGTCAAAATCGAGCTTCCGATTTTTAGCGTGAAATTCTTAGAATTCGTCGTAGATTACGATTTTGACAACCGCTTGAAATCGAAAAAAATCTATTTTTGCTTCATAAAAATTGACCCACTCTAATGTATATACATATGTACCTCTGCTATTAACATGCAGTTGAAGCTCACTATTGAAATTCGCGCTGAAAAATAATTTTCTTAGGCATCCTTCGGCTTCTGTTTACGCACGAGCCAACTATCAAATTACCCTAAAATGACTCTCAGATTGATGCTCTTCCTGCTTGTAAAGGATTCAATGTGTTGTTATTGTTCTTGTTGTTTTCCTGGCGCTGTCAACGTTAGACAAATAAAACTAACTTTGCACCCTTTCAATGTTGTGGCAGTAGCTTTTGTGTCCGCTGCCATTGTGTTGCAAGTTGCAAGGGACGCTTTGAATTGCGTCTGAGAAAGTTTTCACTGCAAATGCATCTGACATCCTTTGAATTATTTATGTGCGTCCTCGCTCCTTGCGGCATTCAATATGGGCATAGAAAATGGAAAATGGCAAATGCATTTCTCCATTTTAATTGATTGCGGGTACTACTCGTACTTTAGCTTCGGTTTTAGCCATTTTTATAGATTGCAAGCAGCTTTTGGCCTAATCAAGGGTTGAAGCTCTCAAATCGGCTTTAATCAAGTGCCGCTTTGACGACATTTCCAATTGTTTACTTTAGGCAGCTACTTAATTAATATTGTTAGCTTTTCTGGGTCAAGGTTGTCTGCAGCATGTGCGTGTCTCACAAATAATGCCTTGATATGGATGACCCCATATGAAATACATGTTTGTATATTCATACATATGTCTTCGAGTAAGGGTTGGTCATTAATTATTGCTGGCAAACTAACATTCGAGTGTTTTTATTAGAAGTTCACTAGCTGATGGGGGTTGATTTTTATGGTAAAGTGCGTGCTTGAAATAAGTCAATTACACATCCAATTTACACAGTTACCTGTGGAAAATGTCAGTAAATAGTACCTAAGATAAAGAGGGTATACCTATGTATTTATTTTTTTCAAATTTAACTTTCATTTTTTTTACGACAAAGTTTATAATTTTATAATATAAATCTAATTCATTACAAAAAATATACAGGTACTATATAATAAGGTTTACCATTGTGGAAACGATTTACTGTTTCATTCTATAAAACTTCTTGAAGTACATAAGCATCGAATATCCTTTATATTATCAAAAAGATAAATTTGTTCTGCCCTTCTATGATTCTTATATTGTAACACATTTCATTATATGCATACATCATTAGTATGGTATCATATCACTAATTAAACTAAATTTAAACTTAAAAACGAATTATTTTCATTACCTTTACTGTATGAAAACAAATTCTTTTCAAGGGAATTTTTTAATTGGAAGCACTATATCATATCACTTTAACAAAAAAAAATCCTAATGTGCAATACCTGATACCTAATACCAGCACCAGAAACACAGGCGTGCTGATAGCTTATGTATTTTAGAAATTGTTAGAAATGGGTTAGTTATACAGGTATTTCGCCCTAACAAATTCCTCTCTCTGTCTACTTCGGTCTAGGATTATTTCATCATTTACAAATTTTTGCTTTCACTTGAATCGGTTAAGCAGCTTTAAGTTTGTCGGTATTTCAATGAAATGTCAAGGCTTTGGCTTAAAAGCTAACTATTCCGACGATTCCACTGAGAATTGAGAGCAAGTTGCAAAACA
>JBAMBJ010001271.1:0-49049 GCA_037043495.1 Drosophila recens | reverse complement strand
TAAAATAAATTGATTCTTTAATTCAATACATAGGCATACAATATGTTTTAAATTTTTTTTTTTTTTTGGTGCATCAAATATACCAATAATTTATAGCTGTGTAGATATTTGAAAGGTGCTTTTTTTTTGTTTCCTTTATTTCCTTTCATTTATTCATTCATAATACCTTTCATACAATAAAAGGTTAAGATCTCGAAACTGGTATTTACTTTTTATGTGCTTTAAAAACAACTCTGGATGGATTTCGAAAGACATAAAGTTGTAAGCTGTGTGTGAGGGGATAATGATCCCCTTACTCCTGCCTACCCCCTTTTCTATCATAATAATGTAAGAAAAATTGCTGGTTTTAGATAATTTCGTGGTTAAGGAAAGTTCGACTTTAAATTTTAAAAATTAAACAATTTTGAGAATTTTTAAACAGCTACCATCCCGAATGTCATCAATTCTGTTGAGATGAATACATTTAAGCTTCGAAAAATACCAAATCAATCTTTAATCTGACCAACATGAAAATGAAAATGTTCTTTCTTTTACAAAATAAGTTAGCTTTGTGTATACTATAAGTTTGACAGTCAGAACAGTTCTTTACACAATTTTGGATTTTAATAAACTTAAAACATTTTTCGATGTTAAAGTCTTGACCTACGAACTAGTTGGAATAATAGAATTATACATATAATGCTATGCATTAATATACATATGTATTTAATAATCTATTTTAATACTGTACTGTGATTGCATGCAGCCCCTTTTGGCTCCCACACAACCGGCTGCCAATTCCCACGCATTGTGTGCTTGAATTTTCACAGCGTGTGAAAAACGGCAGCCGGCTTAAAAGTCAAGACTCAGATTTTCCAAGATAATTAGTGCAGTGGAAGCTCCTGAGAACTTTTCAAGAATGTTCCCCCTGCAGTTAAACGACCACAAGCCAACACAACATTCACCTGTCCAACCAGACAGAGCAGCCCAGGCGGAGGGTGAAAAATTATGCACTAGAAATTGTGAATGTTCATTAAAAATTCAACTAATTTCATATTCAGCTCTTCTTATAAGATGTCCGGCCGGGCAGCGACCTTAAGACGTTGCAGTTCCAATTACAAAACTTGGTGGTGGATTTTAAGTTGTTCCCCTCTCCCCCATTCCTCCGCTCTCTTCATCTCGCACGCAACGCAGGCGACGATTCGACGTCGAGTTTGTCGTTTGAGTCTTTCGTTTCATGAGTGCCAACAACAAATTCCCATCAACTTGGGGTTGATTTGCACTTGTTGCTTCGCTTGCATCGCTGGCTTCTGATAAGACTTGAGCAAGATTCTAATATAAAGGCAAGGAATACATTCTAGCTTCTAAATAGTGTTGACAACATTATGATGCCTCTCTAAAATAAAAAACACTTCAAGTTCGAAGCTGTGATTAGTTTGGCAATCGGCAAACGGAAGCGCGATAATTAATGCAAAACTCTGAATGTTAATTTGTAAATGTGTAAAGCAGCAACAACAATAACAACTCGCTAGACTAACAAGTAATGCATAAATATTAAAAAAATAGAGATTGTTAAAAAGATTCTCAGATCTGTTATTGTTGTCGCTGCTTTTTGGGGCTGTGAGAAAATTCTGTTCCTTCTGTGCGGCAAACGGAAACAATGCGGCGTTATATATATACTACTATTTCTTGACTTTGCGTTTTTCCTTTGCTTTTTTTTTGTTGTCGTAATAGCGGCTAAAAATTCAAATCGACCAAGCAGCTGTAATTAAAGTTGAAGAGGCAGCCCACCGTGGGAAGTGCTGCACTTGTTTCGTTTGTCTCAAAATGTTCACACGACACGGCAACTTTTCCCATGCCGATTTAAATCGACTTCTTTGGGGGTTGCTGTGGGAGGCGGGGGGTGTCAATTAAAAGAAAGAAATAAAGGCAAATAAAAAAATGCTAAATCATGCTAAATCAAAATGTTAATGTTATTACTTATATATTTTGTTTGTTTTTGTATTTATTAAGTTTAGGACTTTCTCTTAAATCTTAAGACTATCAATTTTCAGTTATGTTACAAAATTAGATGCTTTGTCATATATATGTATGTATATATATGTGTATACATGATCTATAGCTGGGCTTCACTGTTGCACTCAATTGACGTGAAATCAGTGAAATTTTGAAAATGCTTTGATTAAGTGGAATGTGATCAGCATATGATTTGCAATGTCAGTTTAGTTAAACTAAGAATTTCACTTAAGCAATGGCAAACAGATAAACCCAGCTAATAAATACATATACAATATATTCTCTATACTATGTAAATGTATATTTAACTAGAGTTACAGTTAATTATGCATGTCCGTGAGCTCTTTCGAGTTATGTATGTACAATTTATGTCTCGCATTTACAAATCTATTGGTTCCAGCTAGCACTACGAAATGTAACTTAAAGTCAACTTGGAATTGATATTCATTGTTTGTTCGTTTCGGAGTTGGAAAAAGAGAGGAATATAGAGAGTATAGAATGATGCACGTCTTATACAAAAAACTAAGGGTGTATGTATGTAAAAACTAAAAAATATGTGCTAGAAGAGCTTTAAATAAGTTGGCATAAATAAATGTATGTCGAATTGCAAATTATAGAAATAATGCCGCACTCAAGACAAGCCGCTCCCATGACTATTCCATTGCACTTCCGAGATGGAGGGCAGAGTTTGATGTGTCTGCTGTTGTTGCTGCTGTTGTTGTTGCTGTTGCATGCCCTGTTGCAGACTCGAACCGCTTGCCGGTGAGTTGCTGTTATTGTTGTTGTTATTGTTGCTGATGCTTGTGATGTTGTTGTTGTTATTGTGACGAGTACGCATAACATCCTCAGCCTGGTTACAATGTGAACGCGGTCCTGGCTCCGGCGTATAGGTAAATGTGAGTCCAGTGGCGTATATAATGCCATCGTTGCGCACCAACGATATGGGCACCTGTGTCGGCTGTCGCACCTGCCAAAAGATAAACAATTATTAAGAATCTCTATAACCACAATATATTTAAGCAAAAACTCACCCAGAGCCACTCGCCACGAAACTGTGAGATTTCGGGTACAACGCAGAGCAGCGTTTCCGTGCAGCGATACATGGTCTCCGCCTCGACATCGCCAAACCAGACCTGCAAATGTGGCGTAAAATTGTCGCCACTTAGCTCCAGCATGGCCACATCGCCGCCCCCATTGAGATTCAGCGAATTGACAATCGGCACAGGTGTAACCGGTGAGCTAAAGATTGAGATTTAAGCCATTAATTAATTATTCAATAGACTAGTATTCCATTATACTATATATACAAATTTATAAAATTAAATTAAATTAAGTTAAAAGAAATAAAAGCAAATTAATCACAATACAGTCAATAAATATAGAGTGTCACACACTTCGGTTAGTTAAAGGCAGCGCTGTAAATAAAATTTGCACTCATTTATTTATTTTACAATAACAAAATGTAGCGGTTGAAATAACTGAAACTATAATTTGAGTGGAAGGAAAAATCCAAGCTAAATTTTTGCTGATATGGGAACTTTCTTATTAAAATGTTGCTGTACGCAACCCTGAACGAAACCAATAACTATTTACTGAAAGCTTGATATTGACATGAGAAACTGAAATAGTGGTTCATTTATAGTAGTGGCGACCTCTTGTGTGCCACGCTCATTATTAATTCAAGTACTCAATAAAATTTTAAATTGCATTTGATTTCGAAATTTGTTGAGATAAAATATAATCGAATTTTTAAATTTAAACTATATCAAATAATTGTTTATTGCTTGAAAAGCACTAGTAATTAAATTGATATATTTAGATGAAATAATTAAATCACTTTTCCCAGCTTAGTAGTATTTGAATATCTTGATTGTTAGTATAAATAAAATAGCTTGTTAGCGATAGAAAATTATCAATAGTAAAAATAATAAAAAGAAACAAGCGTTATTATTTCAGTTACTTACGCAACTGGTCCCATGCCCTCGTAGAATTGATACTCGGCTTTATCGGTGGATATGATTGTCCAGCAGGCGCCGTCGTTGATCATTTCTTTGTTGGGCTCCTTGGGACAGGGTGTTGCCTGAAACTGTATGATCTTCTCCTGTGATAGGCACAAATACATGCGATCCGTGTCCTTCATGTAGAAGGCGCATTTGTGCAGCTGCGAAACGGGATCATCAGCTTCCAGCAGTGCCATCTGTTTGTCCACCTTGCGTATGATCAGACGAGGCAGTGCCATGCCCGTCACAGAGCACACAAGCTTAACAGTGGCACCATAGTGTATGTATCCATCGCGCACCTGAAACTCCTCCGACTCGGACTCATTGTCGTCCAGGAGGTGTATCGTAAAGGCGCCCCATTGCGTCGAGGATGCATGAAAGTGTCCGTTCTCAACATGCAGATAACGCGTGGAAACTGTCTGGGAGCGCAGGCGATTGAAGAGCGCCACATTCGTGCCGCTGGCTATGCATAGATCGGCGTTCTTCAGCGACTGCTTCTTCTTGGACGGCTTCGAGATGACCTTGATGCGCTTCGAGTTGAAGACTCCAATGTCGTGGCCGTTGCCATAGAACATCTTCACCGACAGCATGAAATGCTTTCGTTTGTCCGAGTCGGAAATGAAGAGTGTCTTGGCGGCACAATACTGCTTCCCATTGAGATCCAACTGCTGCATATCCTGGTCACTGCTGCCAATGCCAATAAATGCGCATAGCTGTGCCCCTTGCTCGCCTTCCCCTTGCTGCAGCATCTCCTCGTACCGTCGCCGCCAGCCGCTGCCAAACAAATAGATGCAGGGCGGAGGGCAGAAGAATCGCTTCTCATTGCCATAGGATTTCTGGGCCACCTGAAAGCGTAGTTAAAAAGTCACACAATTAGTCAACTCAAATTAACTTTAGGGTAACATTAATTAATCAACACTTTGATTATCGACGGAGACAAATTACCAATCGCAAATCGTAACAAATCGCGAATCGTAAACCGCAGCAATGCAGTTGTTAAATTTTCGTATAATTAATTTCAATTATTTTATTGTGGCCGCCGTTTGCTTAATTTGCGTGCAGTCAAGTGTGAAGGATGCGATGCCTGGACGGCGGCCGACGCTTGAAGATAGCCGCGACAACCGCAAAAATGCCCCACTGGAGCAGCAATTGGATGTGGATGTGGAAATGGCGATAGAACCCACACCCCACACCTTACACTATGCCTGAACCTAAGCTCGATAATTCAATATTGTTCAACATTTAGGGCTTTGCTTTTTTCTGCTCAAAAATTGTAATAATTCAAATTAAATAATTTTAGCGTTAATTTTTGAAAGCATTATTTTGTATTGTGGTCTTACTTGGCCGTCTATATATCTGAAAGTCGCCAAGCCAATTAATAAATATTAATTTTATAATTTTAACAATTTTAACCTTCTTTTCACTACAATGTTTTAATAAGTTTCTATTCCTGTGACATTTTTTTTTCTATTATTAAGAAATGTACATTTTTTATAAAACTTTTATTAAACAGAGGAAACCTATTTGCCATCGAAGATGTGTTACAATCAATTAATGAAATAAAAGATATTAACTTAATTTTTTATCAACTTGAAAGGAAATGCAATTGAAGATTCATTTAGTATTATACAGAAGAAAAAAACAATAAAGAAACTCTAACTCAGAGGAAAGGTAATAAGAATTATAAAACCTAATATTGAATTCAATCATACAATTACAATTAACTTTGTAGAATGTTAAAAACTTAAGCTCGACAAAGAAGCCTGGAGGATCTGGAACAAAGTATAAATATAATTTGGCTAAGATCTATTTAAGAATCATGATAAATTATTTAATAAGAAATAATTATAAATATATTCTCTCATTTCAATGTAATATCATTTATAAATAAATAATTATAATTGCATTTAACATGCAATGCCCATATGCAAGTGTCGCTGTGACGTCACAAGCTCCACTTTTATTACTCTCTACGAGCATAACGGACCTGCTCAATGTGCAACCTCTTTGGGCAACGAAGCCAGCTCTGAGCCTAAACGTACCTTGGCGTGCAGTATGACTATAACCATGTCGTTGCGCTCGCGCATGTATTTCTCCATTGCATCGCGCGTCAGCTTCTTTTCCTCAATGTGCGACCGGTATGGACCTGGCACCGCCACCGGCAGCATGGATAGTTGCATTTGCTGCTGCTGCTGTTGTTGTTGTTGCTGCTGCTGCTGTTGTTGCTGTTGATGATGAACTTGTAGCTGTTGCTGCTGTGGCGGCGGCGCACTGCCCAGTCCAAAGTGCGGCATATCCTGACTGTGGCTGTGACTGAGCAGTTGACTATGGTCCAGGGAGTTGCTATTGCTGCTATTGCTGTTGGTTGCGGCTGCGTTCTCGTAGGCAATGGCAGGCGGTGCGGCGGCAACGGCGTTTAAATTAAATTGGCTGTAGCTCTTCATTTATGCACATGCTGTTCAAATGCATAAGCGCTAAATGCGTGTACGTCTTCGTTTTGGCAACTTGTTTATCACTTTGGCACTACTACTTTAACTTGTACTTTGCTTGTGTTTTTGTCTTCTATTCGTATCCTTGCACACAACAGAACAGAACCAGAAGAAGAACAAGAACACAACACACGCAGCAGCAGCTGTCGTTTCTCACGGTTTCGCTTTCGATGTTGATGCTTTTCAGACAGAGGTCCCGCCTGGCCAGTGGCCACAATGAATATGTTTTGTTTTAAGAGCGCGACTTTGAATGCGACTACAGCGCGTTGCGGCTAGCTGCTGTTTAAACTTGAAACTAAACAGTGGAAACTGATTTATAACAAATAAAAAGAACCGACCCTACAAGCTGCAGCAGCTACCAAACAAAACTAGGGTTGTTGTTATCGTATCGATAAAAGCGACCGCCACAATTAATCGACGGTTCGGAGCTAAAAATGGTTCTATGGCGCACTATTTAAATTAAAAATAACATTCTTAAACATTTTTTTTTATTTTGCAATAAGATGATAATTAATTGAACCTTTTAAATAGAATACAGGTGATAATTTTCATACATTTTTTGAGCTCGTCACCCCTCAAGAGTGAATTAAATCATTCTCATAATCAAACATTTTGAACTTGACAAATTCTTCGAATTAAAGAAAGTGCATAAAGTTGATCCTATTTAAAAAACTCCTAAAATGGTAATCTTCTAGTGATGTAAAAAAACATCGATGCATCGAGCATCGTTGTTTTTTCAGCGATATTTCTCGATGTTTTCCGATGTTTTTGTTGATGCCGATTTATCGATGTTGCATGGCGATGCATCGATGTTTTGCAAAACATCGGCTGCCGCACTTTCAACAAGCCATTTTCGCCGCTTTGACAATGAGTTTATAGTAATTTGGGCAGTGTTTGCAATGCCTAAGTGAGTAAATTTATTTAAATTGGTCAGAGATACTATAGCTACAAGAAGGCTTTCATATGTACTTTCAAAGTTCTCATCAAAAAGACCTCTTGTAGTTTGTGTTTATACTTTTAAGATAAAACAGTTTAAAACTTTGAAAGCATACGTTTTTAAGATAAAATGAGCTTCATTAATCTTAGAAATTCTAGTTTTCTTCTAAAAATGGTATGGTTTTCAAACATTAGACATACATCGATGTTTCGACCCGGTGTATCAACCAACATCGATGTTAAATTTTGAAAACATCGATGAGCATCGACACCGATGTTTCCACTCAAATTTACATCACTATAATCCTCGTTTTATCTGGGAACCAAGGCTGCCACGCGTTTCAAAATGCGTGTTTTGCTGTTTTGCTAGACATAAATGCCCAGCACAATAAATGCGACGCAATCGTACGAACAAAGATCGAACGAACAATAATCAACTGATGGACTGAACTACTTATCAGACCAATGATCATTAATTTAGTTCGTTCACTAACTTCAGTCGAAGCTAACCTAAACCAAGCAGATGTTGTTAAAGGTAAAATTAATGGTAAATTTGTACACATTTTAAATATTTTTAAATGTACATCAATTCAAATATTTGACAGGCGGCGAAATTAATCGATCTATTCGATTCATTGTGAAATTCATTTATCTAGATATCGAAAATTGAGTTGGCAGCTCTTCATATGATTTTAGGCGAATTGGCAGTAGCTGGTTCACAGTGTGCGGTAAAATACTTATTAAAATTCTAGAATCAACTATAGCAATGGAGCAGTTTAAAGGATTCCAAAAATCGTTATATATATGGACTGATAGCGCTGACCTGGACAAGCGAGTGCAAACGCTAAAGACTGCAACTGGCGGAGATGTGGCCGTGGAAAATGTGCATCGTCTGTCGGTGTGTAAGTGCTAATCGGTGTGAGTCAGCATGTTTATGGGAAATAGTACAATATTTCGTGCATTTCAGCCTCGTATGCCAACTCGAGTTTCGACCTGATTGTGATTGAATGCGCCCAGCTGACAGACAATTACGTAAAGCTGCTGCACATGCTGAAGCCGAGCGGTAAACTCCATTTGTTTGCGTACATTGGACCAGCCGCAAGCTTGTTGCAGGAAATCAAGCTATCGGGATTCATCAACTGCAGGGAGGATGCCGATGCCCAAACGCTGACCGCAGAGAAGCCTGGCTACGAGACGGGCTCTTCGGCTCGCCTGTCGTTTGCCAAGAAAACCTCGAACGTGAATGTATGGAAAATAAGCGGCGACGATGAGGAGCTAATCGATGAGGAAGACCTGCTCGACGAGGAAGACAAACAGAAGCCCGATCCTGCTGGGCTCAAAGTGTGCAGCACTACGGGCAAGCGCAAGGCGTGCAAGAACTGTTCCTGTGGATTGGCCGAAGAGCTGGAAAGCGAGAAGTCCGCCCAGGCAGCCACTGAAAATGCCAAGTCCAGCTGTGGCAATGTAAGTGCAATCTCTGTTTATATCTCGGCAATTAAACTTATCCGTATGTGTTTACAGTGCTATCTGGGTGACGCTTTTAGGTGCTCCACTTGCCCCTATCTGGGCATGCCTGCCTTCAAGCCAGGCGAGAAGGTGCAACTGGCTGACAACTTGCTGAAATCTGACATTTAGGCTTAAGACTCAAAAATGCAGCACGTAGATTTTAAAAGTTTTAATAAGCAAAAAAATTAATATCATTTGTAAATAAAAAATATATAAAGTGAATCGCACACAACGAACGAAAGATCGAACGATCGAGTGAAAAATTATTCGCATGGAGTGCCCTTGATTAAGTCACGGTTCTTTCCCGTCAATATGCGATAGTTGACGGCCGAGGGATCCAGCTCCTTGTAGAGATACGTGGGCATCTTGTCTGACAGTACCCACAGTGAACCCTCCCTGTCGATCTTCAGATCGTTGGGGAACACCAGAGTGTGCGAATCGGAATCAATGAGTCCCTGATTGTCGGTGGTATATGGACGTTTGGTATTCCAGCAAGCAATGGCATCCTTGTTCACTTGCGTATAGAAGATCACGTCCGTGTCCTTGTCGTAGACCTCCGTTGTGGACTGTCCGTTCATGCCGCGATCGCCGACGAGCTTGAAGTCGTAGTACGATTCCCCGCCATTCACATGACTCTCGTTCTGCAGCACGCGATTGGAAACCTTGAACTCCTTGGTGCTGGCCAGTGCATGGAAGTATATATCCTTTGTATGATCCGGCTTCAAGGGTCCGACAGCCATGCCAAAGACGCCGTCGGTCCACTGGAAGTTGACGCCGCCAACATTGAAGTCTCCCTGCAGCGGATCGAAGTGGAAGTAATTGTGCTTAACCCTATACGATTTGTTGTCCCGCAGGGAATAGACAATGACGCCATAGGCGCCCAAGTCCGGCACATAGGCAAACGCATCCTCGCACTGTTCCCGATCCGCATCAACAATCTACAAGGTAGAGGAGAAGGTATTAAAAAGCTGAAATATACGAAGTGGCAGTTGACGAATACTCACAATATTGGCAAAGAATGTGTCCTCCTTGGTCTGATCAGCGGGTATCGCAAAGCGCCGCAGCAACTGATCTGTTTTCAGGTCAAACACCAAAATGCTGTTCGGTGTGATCTGCTTGGGGTTGCCCAGAATGTCAGCCAGTCCAGTGTCCAACACCCACAAGCGATCGCAGATGTCGACCTGGATGCGGAACGTTGAAATGATGGTCGAATTGTTGTCCAACTGGACACCAGCATCTTGGGCCTTGTCAGCATCCAGGCGACCACCCGAGGGAGTCTTCTGCTCCTGGGGCTGCACCTCAATGGGCAGCTTGTTGGCCTCCCAGCTGGGATAAGGACGCAGCTTTGGCGATTTCTCGCTTGTCGACAGATCGATGTAGTTCAGAGTGGCCGCAACGCCAGCCTTCCATCTGCACAGAAAGAGAGAGAGGAGGGCGCGATAGCGATTTTAACATACATACATATGTATTTTGGAGCTGCTGTTATTAACATTATTTTAGATTTTTTGCTTTGACTTGTTTTGTCACTACTGTTATTAACGTTCTGTTACATTAAGCTGCCTCTGTAGAATCACTAAGCCAACCACCGATTGCAACAGCAACGCGCTGCTGTTATTAACATTCCATCAGAATAAATTTTCTTTTGCCAATGTTATTAACAGTCTGCATTTGGCTGCAACCAGAGTTATGTACACTCTGGCCAAGATTTATAGGTACACTTGAAATTTTAAAGTATATATAGGGAGCAGTTGACTTATAAAAATATTTTTTTATTTTAAAATAAGAAATTTTAAATTGAACCCCTATAAATTGATGAAATTAGATGTTTGAATAATACGTTTGCACTCTCTTTTTGATTTTCATGCAGTATTTTTTACGCAGTTGCTTCCATTTAACCTAGCTATGAAAATCTGACCTACAATAGCCGCTGAACTATAGAAACTGAGCGTAAGAATTAATGTATACTGAATATTGCCGTTATTGTATTTAACATTCTGTTATATTTGGCTGCTTAGTCAGTTTATTTTGGATTTTTTTCCACCAGTTTTAGCTTCTTTCAGTCCAAATTAACATATTCAAATTTTGGTCAAGTTCTTTGGGACAGGTAAATCCCCGTTGACGTCATAAACTAGCTGTGCAAAATAGATTAGTTGAAGATCTAGCTACATTTGCACATATATAGATGGATATTGGCCAGCTGTTCCATCACGAGTTAATTTATCCATGTAACCATTTTGTCCAACCATTAATTCATTTGTCGTCATATTTGCATAACCGTAACCGTAATTTAAAATGCAAATAGTTGTACAACAAAAAAAAAAACATCACAAATATGTGTATAGACAACAAGTGAGTAACCGGTTTTCCAAGCCAAAGTGGCTTTCGCAAAACCCCGATTGAGACGACCAATTACAATAATGATTACAAACAAGAAACAAGAAGTAAACCACTGGTAATCGCGATAATTTTGGGTGGCTCTCTTACCTTGGCACAGTGACAAACATTTTATTTTCCCATCGCTCCACGCCAAGTGGCAAATTGTTCTCCTCAATGTAATGGCCGCTACGTTTGGCCTCCGCCTCGGCCTCAGCGCTGGGCCAGTCGAAGGTCAACTGTTTCCACGAGAAGCGCTCCTCCAACTTCGCTTGGATGCACAGACAAAAGCACAAGCTGATAAGACAAACCGTAAGCAGTTTTGGTGAAAACATAGCTAGTCTTCTTATTGGAAACTCTTGTTATCTCTGAGTTCGAATTGACTTCCGTTCCGTTCGAGCTGAGCGCGCTGACTGCATCAATTGAGCTCTGTTCGGAGCTTAATATGCTCTCGAAAGCTAAAAGCTCCCATCTTTTGCAAAGCTCGACTTGAGCTTGTCGCGTCAGTAAGTGCAGCCAGCAGTTGCTGGGATGGCCGGCAAAATTAGCATAGCCGGAATGGAAAAGGTAAGGTAAAAATAAATATTATGGGCACTTATAAATCTGTAAATGGAATCGACTTACACATTGGAGTATTTATAATCAATTTATCTTCATCACGTGCGGGAATTAAAGCTAAATAAATCTCTGTTGACAATTAAATTGAAAACTAGTTTATAGACCTAAACTGGTTCTCATTAGAGTTGAGAACATGGAAAACTACGGGGAAAAGTTGACAGAAGCCGGTTCCATTGTGGCCATAACAATACAAATATAATAAATAAAATCACAATTATTTCAGCTAGACCTCAAATGGTTTTAAATAAAAGTCCAGTTTTAAATGACACGAGTTCATTCATTCTCGTGTCGGATATTGTAATTATGCGACAATTATTTCAGAAACATGCCAAAAAATCAGATCGGATGTGAGGCAGCAAATTACGGCTTAAATTCAATAAATTCAATAAGTTCACTCAATACAGGGTGGGAGTTAAAAAATGCATAAATCAACATCGATTCGGAAAAGATTTATGTAAATGCAAACAAATATTATATTGATAAAAGCATATGCTTAAATATGGATGAGATTGAATGGTTGCCAGATAAATAAAAAAATTGCTCACCTCATTTGTATAATACTTATAATTCAATTGATTTTTCAAATGTTTTTAGTTTTTTGTGTTTATTCAGTAAAATTTCTCATATTCCGTTTTTAAGACTTTAAATTAATTCGTTAATGTTACTTTCATAAGAACATACCGAGTTTTGTTTGCTTCATATTGCTACATTTGTTTACGGTCTTTGTTTTGTTTGTCTTTCACTAACAATAAGTATTGAAATAAATTTGAAATCTGGTTTAATTAATTGTATTTATACAACAATTAGCTTTGCTAAAGTGTTACTTAATTTACTATTTTTTTGTAACTATCGATTTGTGGTTGTAGTTTTAGTTTGTGATTTCCGGATACTTTAATTTTTGTTATTTTTATTTATTATTTTTGAATGGATTCGTCGGTAAAGCAAAGAACTAAAAAAAGTAATTATTTGAGTTTTGAGTAAAAGTTGCAATTGTCGCTTAGGTCTCGCTTCCCATTCTGGAAGTGATTATAAATTTAGCTTAACACGCTATATATGTTACAATATACATGTACATAATTAAAATTACAGCTACCCTAACAGCGTTCCCTATATGAATTACAATCCAATTAAACTACAAATTCCAACGATCCTTAACAATATAAATACTTGTAAGAACTAGAGATGTCATTTTTGCAGTGTGTAAATTTTCTTTTGCTTTTCAACTTATTTTTTTTTTTAATTTTTTGTATTTCAAATATATATATATATATTTTTTTATCATTAAATACTCATATGAATGTGTGTGTAAGTATGTGTATATTCATTCCTCATTGTATGTGTGTATAGTTTTATTTCATTTAACGGCTTAGAGTTTAAAGTCTTTCATTTCGTAGGAATTTAATGTTGTCTATGTGTGTTTTTGTTTTCTTTATTTTATAGCACTTTTCGTGATGGATTAGAGTGATTGAATTAAAAATGGTTCCAATTTGATTTATTACATATCTTTGAGAATTCTCGTTTAATAGGTTTCCTTTTTTGTTTGCCTTTTTAAAATAATGTCAATTCCTATTTAAATAACGACGCATTTATTTCACATTATTTACCATCTTTGCTTTGTGTATATGGTATGTATACTATATTATTTTATAAATGCAATTTTAGAACTTACAGTATGTTCAAAAATTTTCCTTTGCTTTTTATTTTCATTTGCCCATTTTTCTATGTATAACAGTACATAAAAATTAAAATGTTGCTTGAGCACATAACCCCCTTCCCCCCTCGAAATATAATATAATATATAATAATATAACTTTGATACTACACTATACTATGCTATGTCTTTCATTATCTAAGATTTGCTATGCTTTTTTTCTTTTCTTTCGGTTTGTGCTACTTAAGACTCACATAAATTTAAACTATTAAAACATTATTTCGAGTGCATAATAAGTACGAGGATTTTTTTTGGACAGACTCCAAATTTACACACACATACACATGATCTATACAAAATCTAACACTAACTTAAGCTAAGTTAATAGGCCAAACCTTGAAGGAGTCTGGTTCTGGAGTCTAGGAGCTCGTATTGCCGCGGCATTGACCCGGATAAACATCCGGGGATAAATAAACAAATACGAAATAGAAAAGGCCGCCTTGGGAAAAATGTGTGTGTGCGTGTGTTTTTCTGTAGCTCTAGGAGACAGCGCTGAGCAAAAAAGGTTTATGGGGAAAATACTCGTTAAACAAGAACATAAATACATACAACAATTTGTTTGCTTTTGCAATTGAAAAATGACTAAAGCCTAACATGATTTCCTTTCTTTTTTTATAATATTTTGGTATGACTTGACTATGTTTGGGTTTTATCGGTTTCAACTTTAAAGCCTAACAATTTGTTTAATTCCACATTCTAATGTCGTTAATATTTGTTTAGTTATTAGTTAAAAGTATTTCGATTTACTTTAAGTACTTGCTAAACACGTTTAAGGTACAATACATATTTCAGTTATTCTACAAAATTGCTGCTACCAATTTTCGTATTTAGCTCAGCTTAAAGTTGATACAAAGTTTTTTTTTTCAAATACATACATAGTTATTAATATTTTTTTTAGCATCTTCTTCTTTGTATAATTCACCTATCACGCGAAGGAAATTGACAAGTTTTTTCATGTACGGTGCTCATGAGTATCTGCAAGAGAAATAAATATATGTACATGTAGTTTACAACAATTAATTTGATTAACGCGAATTTGAGTTTTAAATTAAAGCAGTTGCAAGTTTTGAGCGGGTGGACACACTGTGCAATTGGCATATAAACATCGATAACGCTTACAACAAATACACTAGTTTACAAAATTAATTAAAGTATTTTTCTCTTAAGGACTTCGGCCCTCTAAACAGGAAAATGGCACTTAAAATTTTTTTATTGGAAGCCTTTTTCAAAACATTCAAACCTTTTTCGAATTTTCTTGGTGACTCCAAAACTTTTGAGTATATTTCTTGCAAGCAAGCACTTAAATTAAAGGTAAGTTAATTCTCTTTAATTTTCTTCCGTACAGTATTAAGATCGGTTAAGCAGTTCACGTGCTAGCGATTTTAATAAGTTCGAAAATGGTCGTTTTTTGTGATTTTTTGAGTTCGAAAGCTAACATATCGTCCTGAAAAAAATAGCAATCACAAAAAGTTAAAGAGAATTAACTTACCTTTAATTTAGTGCTTGCTTGGCCAAATCGGATAAGAAGAAATGGAAATATACTAAAAATGTTGGAGTAACCACGAAAATTCGAAAAAATTTAGATACTCCGAAAACGCTTCCATAAAAGAAATTTTAAATGCAATTTTCGTGTTTAGCAGGTCAAAGTCAATAAGAAAAAAATACTTTAATTCACTTTGCATTTTGGCTGTAAACTGTACTAGATGATCGCAAGTGCGTGCGTGAGCGTTCGTGACAGCGACTCATCACTAACGATTGGCGCAAATAATAATTAAAATAATTAGAATAATAAATAATTTTTCAATAAAAAAAGTTTATTTAAATATGTGCTTGCCAAAATACAATGGATTTGAGTTTGATAAACAAAAGTGGAATAACCTTTTCCAATTTCCAATTACGAAAGTGTTTCAATCGATTTTCTCAATGCCCGCAAAAATAGCTAAAATCTCTGGTGAACAAAAATGCAAATTCAAATTTATAGGGTATGCGATACTATATAGGAAACTTCTGCTACACATGCTGCATTATTAGATGCTTAGAAACTTACCTTGTGTGATTGAGAGTGTGGCTGAGGGCGTGGGATGTGCGGAGGCGGTTGTGTTGATGATAGAAGCAGGCGGGGGCTGAATTGCCAGCGAGGTTGTTGCTGTGCCGCCACAGACGCCCGATGCGCCATTCAGTTCTGTGCTCTTCGTGTTGACGTCCCGCTCGACAAGCCGCTGCCGTAGAACCCGTATCTTTTCCTCTTTCTGCAAGGAAACAATTAATTTTAATTTTATTTTAAACTCAACTACGAATAGGGGCTATTATTTTAAAATTTTAAAATTTAAGTTACAAACTTTTAATACTCATTTTTATTTCTACATTCCTTCAGAGGTGTATTTTAAGACCTTAATGAAGTCATGGTGGACATCTTAAAACTCACATATGGTACAAACGAGTGCATAAGTATATACCTTTAATCAATTTGTCGAGCTTAATCAATTCATCTAAGAACCTCTCTGTCTTTTTTGCATACTAATTCTCTCAGGGTAATATCAACTTGGTACAATTTCGAATCGAATTGCAAAGTGGTTGAGGTCATGTGCCTAAAAGGTGGCAACAGTTTTCACTGCTCACTAATTTTCACATTTCGACGAAAAGTTGTCGTGCTTTAAAACATGTAAATTTATCCTTTTCTCGCACATAACTTATTTTTTTTTTAGAAAATAAAAGATCATATGAATGTATATAGAAATGTGGTATCTTAAGCATTCTAGTGCTTACGGAATTTAGGAATTTTTGTTTACGAAGTGGTAGAGTTTTTAGTGAAAGAGTGAAAAGATATTGAGAATGAATTCCAATTTTGGCATTATTCATGAAAGATATTACTCGAATTTTCTCTAACTCGAACAAAATCGAGTGGCAATAGCGAGAAAATTTCATACAATTCTGCTTCCCTAAAGCAGGCCATCCACAGTCGAATTTGTTTGACGAACGTGTTCGATTCGACGAAATATTCGTCGTTGATGGTAGTGTTCGTGTCCAAATTTTGTGTTGTTTGTTTTGTTCGAGAAAAATAGAACTGTTTCTATTTTTTGTGTGTTCGATTCAACAATTCGATAATGGATGGCAATGTTGGCACAAACATCATTTGTCAAAAGTTTTCGTAGCGTTAACATGTCAAAAATGTCGAAAAAAATTTTGCTAGAATTTATTCATTGTCTGCAAAATCAGCCAGCACTGTGGCAAGCAAAAAGCGAAGCATACAAAAACAAGAATATGCGAAACAAATCGTGGGACTTATTATTAAGTAAATACAAAGAAGACGATGAAGAGGCAACCGTTGAGGCTGTTAAAAAAAAGGTGAATTCCCTGCGTGCATCATACAGACGCGAGCTTCAAAAAATAAAAAGGAGCGAAAGATCTGGCGCTGGAGTGGACTATATTTCTAAGCCAAACATCTGGTATTTCCATGAGCTACATTTTTTGTATGACCAGGAGTCCTCAGTTGATGGAATCATCATCATCCTTCATCCACATACTGTGCTTCCTTTTTTGCGCTTGATCCCTTTTCTTTTTTTTCTTTGAATAAATATAAATGGCCATCAAGGCAATGACTGTATCGTTTTCAGATGACATGTTTACTCTGTGAAAATTTTCAACAAATGATGTTCGCAAGCAATGTTTGAAATAGTTAGTGGGCAAATGTAATTCTTGTTCGACGAACAGTTCGTCCAACAAATACGACTGTGGATGGCCTGCTTAACTCAAAGTCTCCCTAACTCGAACTTTTTTCTCGGATAATGGTGATTCGAGTTAGGGAAGTTCGACTGTATTATATTATTTACTATATTCCTTAATATTATATTTCTAGCCTACCTCGGCGATTATTTAAATAACAATAATGAGATTTCGGTAAGCCTTTTAGATTTGGTTTAGATTATTTTTAACCAAATCTAAATCAGTTGACGAAACGACCCGTTTTGCACACTGATTAGTTTTAGATTTCGTGAACAGCTGACAGCCTGGGCGAACAGCTAATTGACAACTAAAAAGTATACAAAAATGGGCATAATTGCACAAAATGCCGAAAGAAAGTCAGAAAAGGATATTTATAAACGTATAAAACGAAATTTTGCTCATCGAATGTTTTTATTGAGTATTCGTAGATTTACACCAAACCAATTCAAAATAAAAACGAAATCAGTCTAATAGCTGATTTCACGAAATCAATTAGTAAGACCAAATTTCCCTGATTTGCTCTGGGCCCTCTGTAAATTTGTATGGTGCAGCTGTGAACAGCTAACTGCGAAATCTAAACCAAATCTAAAACGCTTACCGGAATCCCACTAATATATTATTTAGATGGTAAAAATGCTTTTAATATCAAACTTACTTGTGTTATCAATCGTTGTAATTCCTCGTTTTCGGTTACTAGTTTCTGATAGCGTTCCTCGTCCTCCTTTGATATGGCCGAGTCCGGATTGTATTTTGATTCGGCCTTATCTTTGGGATGTCGTATTACCTCAATGACCTAAATGCATTATATTTAGTGAAGTATGTAGATGATGACAGATTTATATGGTATACTGACCTTTGGCACAAATATCAGTAGCATGCTTAGGAAACAACAGAATATCACAGCTAGTGCAACAAAGGCGAATGACGCGTCCTGCTGCGATGCAATGACCATGCCCACTGGAGCTGTTATGAGGCACAGCACAACCACATTATAGATACTCATGCCCACATAACGCGAGTCATTGATCTGTTTTACTTTAATCGAACGTGTCTCATAGGCTAAGAACAGGCCAAACACAAGTATTAGACCCTTAAAGCCGTATACGAGTCCTGCAATAATTATAAAATATTTTAATAAGACAGATGTGGCCATAAGATCTTGAATATCATACCTAACCACATGGAATTGCGTTCACTTTCGCAATGCTCAAGCTCTGGACGTATTTTAATATCATCAGTTGTAGATACTGGATCTTCGAGTGGGAATGTTTCGAGTATACGCTGCAGCGGATCAAAGATCTGCCAAGACAGTAATATCACTAAATCTATTGATAAGAGGCCCGAAACCATGGTGTATAGCTTCCAAGGTTCCACTTTTTTCTGCAATGAAGGTCAACATTAAAACATTACAACATTATAACATTACAAGTCAAGCTTTGCATATGATTAACAAGGAATTAAACCGAAACGAATATCGATTTCAGACAGTGCTGCCATACATATATCGATTAAATTTACAGGATACAGCAAAACCGGACAAGTCATTAGGCTCGGAGCATAGAATTCAAAATGCGATAGATTTTCGTATTGATTTATGAAAAAGTTTAAAAGTTTAAGTAAAGTTTTTTTTAAAAAGAGAAAGGATTTACTATCGGCTTTCTATGTATTGAAAAAGGTTGTTTTCGAATACGGTTACAGATTACGGTTTACAATTTTAATCAGTATATGGCGGTTAATGATATCGGCTACGGTTTGAGTCCCTGATGTTTATAGTCATAATTACCTTCGGGTCAGTTTTCGATTTTGTTGTAAATCGATGCACTCGCCAGACTTTGCTGAACATAGCACCATATGCTAGTGTAAAACCGGTGGATAATAACCAAGCTCGAGCTTGACAAATCTGGATTGAATAAGAAAATACATTAAATATAGTATATAGTATATTACCGTTGGTATTCACAAGTTAAAACCACTTAGTTTTACAATTAGTAAAAATGATGTATAATATGTACACACATTAAAAAAAAATTAATAACAATAAATTGTAATCCGTCTTTAATTTTTCTATGTTGATCAAAATTTGAAGAACTTTAATTTTAGAAATAATAAACTAATTTTAATCTAAGAACTTTCTAAATTAAATGCAGTAAAATTTCAATGTCCATTTTTGTTAAATTATTTCAAGTTAGAATTTGTGAGCTTTTAATGCAAAATTATTATTTGCATTATGCATACCTTTGGATATTCGTCTGGACTGACAAAGCGACCGTCGATGCCTAGCAAAATGACTGATATAAGACAAATGATGACACCGAAGAGCATTATGGTATTGCAAACTGGATGTGAGGATTGTATAACTCTGCAAAGAAAAATTAAGTTAAAGTTGAAATTATAGTAAATTAGTGGCTAGAAATTTCGTAATTACCTTCGATGCTTATTCCATATGTTAAAGATGATCAGCGCAAAGGCTACAAAGATTCCACAGCTGGAGATGGTGCCCATGCAGATGAATAAAGGCAGGGATACTGTACGCAGGACATGGGTGACAATAGTGCGATCTTGAGGAACCTAAAATATTTGTAAATTTAAATGTGTTAGAACATTTTGTGCTTATAAAAATTCATGAAGAGATTCAATGGTATCGTCGGGGGGAACTTGCGGTTCTTTAGGCAACACATAAAAGAAAATTTGTCCTAAGTGTTTGCTATGATGATATACATTATTGGCCCATAGCTTGCAAACGAAGCGACTCTTTATATTGCGAGGCAAGTTCTTCAGCTTTAGTGCAATCAGTCGATTCATATCAAGCTTCGAATGAAATGTAATTTTCTCATTGTGCAGTGTAATATCAGTTATTTCTTTTAGATCTGTGTAATTGGTTTTTACAGCCGGTTCTGGATAGAAATCAATGTCCACCATATTCTGAGACTTAACCGAACATGTTATCCAAATGCGATTCTTACGCTTCTTTTCTGACTTGATATTAGATAATAATTGCTTCAGGGCCACATAGTCTGATTCTTGAAAGTCGATCCTATCGATATCATTTGCATCCGTAAATGGTTCGGTCTCGAATCCAATAAGGCGATTAATTTTCAAAAAAACACATGGATCCATGCTGTCATAGCCAAAGTTATTTGATGCCTGACAGGGTCCAAATCGTTTGTTATAGCCACTAAAATTCCCATGTTGATCCAGAAAATGGCGAAGATTTTCTCGTATATTTTCTGTGTCTCTTACACTCTTTATATCGTATTCGATCAGTCTAGGGTACTCGTGACTCACGATGGGTGCAAAACGAATATATGGCTGGGACATCTTAATCATTGGAGTCTTCAAGCTAATATGTTCTGACAAATGGCTATATATAACGATATTCAGGAATGTCAAAAATATTATGAATAAGATAACATAGCCAAGTAAATAACGCCAATGTTTGCTTGATCGACCAAGGAACTTTCCCGTGGCGCCATCATACACATCTTTTTGCCATCGCCTGCCAGACGGAAAATGATATTCGCAGTCTACATAATGTTGTCTTCTTCCACTCTCAAGTTCAAATGCATTGATAGTTGGTGGCATTCTTACAGACAATCTGAGCCTACGTTTATAATAGACGGAAGGTGCTCTATACGGGTCTTTCGACAGTAATTTTATGTCCGTAGTGGAAGTTGATATAGATTTAGGTTTGAAGGTACCTATTTCCGAGTTCCCTCTAGGTTCTGTTGGTTCGACCAATGTCATCATCAATGGAAGACTATTAGGACTTCCCATCGATACTCTGCTATCATACTCGACTCTTCCACAAAGCGAATTATCTGTGCTGCCATATATACCGAATTCCAACTCCCCATTTTGAGCATCCGAGTCCTCAGTTTCGACTTCAACGTATAAACTGCTTTCTGCATCTGCATCATTATTGGTTGGGACATGATCTTTTGAATCTCTATTTTCTTTATCTTGATTATCCATTTGTTGATTTCGAATTAAAGTTTCCTATTAGGTGACTCTAGAAAAGCCTATTTTGTTTACCTTGCCACCGATCCATTGCTCCATGTTCAGCCAAGTGAGATTATCCAATTGTGTATCGTAATATCCCAACTTTTCGTATTTGCCATTTACCATCTGTTCGATTTGTGTGAGCGCGATACGATCGCCCTGAGAACTGAATGCCACCACACCCTACAAGTAAAAATTATTTTATTATAATATATGTATATAATTATTATAGCGTCTTGGTCATTTACCGATACGCCCAGAAACTGTGTAGAATTCATGGCGGCATAGATATCATCGGCAATTTCTTTGTCCGTGTAGGTGAAGTCCCTAAGCGATTTCTTTCTAGATGTTACACGTTCCATTGTCTTGTTGAAAGCTAATGCCACGCTCCAGACTGCATCATAGGCCAGCGGTGCCTCCTGATAGCCCTCTGGATAGCGATCATGATTAATGTCATAGCCCTCCTCGATTAGGGCATGATTCAGTCGATGTCTTTTAATTTCAAATTAAAAGATTAATTAGTTAAAGAACTATTGATATTCGAGTTTTGTTTATCTACCGAAACTCATCGGCAGTCATGCCGGAAATTGTTGTCTGATTGTTCTGATTCCACATGAGCGCCTCCGTTGTGAGATGTCCCTCAGCAGCGATTCTCATTTGCTCTATAGTGCAGGTAATGCCCTCGTTCTCCAGATTCACCTCATACCAATTGTCCTCGTACCAACCTAAACACAAAATTGTTAAGCATTTAATTATAATAATCAGAAATTTTCAAATTCTTTTCTTTTCTTGTAAAAAATGTATTTTTCGTTTGGAATATTTAATTAAAATTTTTAATTTTTTAGTAAAAACTAAATGTATATGTAAATGAATTAAATACAGTCGAACTTCCCTAGCTCAAATCACCATTATCCAAAAGAAAAGGTTCGAGCTATGGAGATATTCGACTTTTAGAGTTATTTTTCATAAGTTTATTAACTTTTAGCTCTCGTTAGAGAGAAATTCGTGTTATAGAAGTTCGAGTTATGGAAGTTCTAGGAATTATGTTTAATTTATGTCATTAAGTTTAAATGTTTTAGTTTTAATTCAGTTTTCTTTTAAAGTAATACAATTTTTTTCCATTGCCCAAATACTTATGCCACAAATTAGTATAGTTTTTTTTATTAACAATTTTTTAAAACTGCTTGAACTGTCTTACCTATAAAGAACCAGACGTGTGCACGCCCGTAAAGCTGCTGTTTGTACATCTCGCAAAGAACTCGTCTCGCTGCCACCACATAGAAGAGACCCACAATGATGCGGGCGTCCTGACGTCTTAGATTACGCACGGCGTCTGTTGGATCGGATAGAAATGATTGTCTAGTTACGATTTCGACGCCAGCTTCCATGCAGCGATTCTCGAGATCCTCCACGGTCTGTAAAGCAATGATAAAAGTGGAAAATATTCACATTGGATTGACATTGATTGGCGTCCACTTACCGATATGAATACCTCCTCGGCCTGTTGCAAGATGGCCACACGGGACCAGCCAAATTTTTTCATCAGCTTGATGCGTGTTGGATTGTGCACCGTGGCTGAAGGATGTGTGCGAAACAGTGTTGGAAAACGCTTACGGTCGGATAACGCAGGACTTGAAGCGCCATAACAAAGCTGATGGTGAAATTGAATTATATAATTATATAGCAGGTATTACATGATTTGCATTATTATGTATTTACCACAATTAGATTCCACATTTTGGCTGCCTCTGCCACAGTGGTGCACACGGTGCTGCATCCCGCCAGCAGCATCAGCTTTTGTGGCTTGTTATAAAGTAGATTGTACATCACGCTGGCGCCCAAACCGGGCTCGCACTGCAGAGAATGAGAGAAAAAGAGAAAAAGAGAGAGAGATGAAGGAGAAAATAAAAATTTAGTTGGCAAAGGGCATGACCCAGTTTGTTCTGTTGCCAGTAAAGCAAGTCTCACATTAAAAGCAGCTTGCAGCCGCATTTATAGCCAAAAAACCCACATACTTGAACTAAGTATTTCGTTCCTTAAGTTTCGCTTGAAGACTATCATTAATATTTTAGCTAATTTTCAGTTATAAGTGCACACAAAGTACAGGAATGTTTCAGCGTAATGCTTAAATAATCTAATTAAATTCTCATTCTGATTCAGACTCTCATGATATTTGTAATTAAGTCGAATTGATTGGGTTTTCACAGAATGTCTGATATTTTAATTGCTAATTGCTCTTTAAGTTGGATAAGGGTTCGTATCTTTGTCTTAAAAATACACTTTCAGCTGTCCTCTTTGTCCATTCTTTTTTAAAGATGTATGTTTATCTCAC
The DNA here is from genome assembly GCA_037043495.1 of Drosophila recens. Lineage (NCBI taxonomy): Eukaryota > Metazoa > Arthropoda > Insecta > Diptera > Drosophilidae > Drosophila > Drosophila recens. The sequence continues at coordinate 25,367 of JBAMBJ010001271.1, read as the reverse complement.
ATACTGTTTGAACTAGATTTTTTGTGTAGTTTTGGATATGGGCATTTCTCCAATGTCGAATGCGATATATCTGTGAAAAATAAATGTCAAAGCATTATTTTATTTTGACAAAAGGCGAAACTTATAGCTATAATTGGCGCCAAGGTTAATTTTTGGGTACTTACAAAAAACTAAGGTATTCACACGCCACAAAAACCGAAGGTATATGTATCTTAATAAGTAGTTTAACATTTATTTAAATGGTTCATTTTACAATCTCACTATCTTACTAGGTGGAGTGAAAAGTAACCTCCTCGACCAGGAAAATGCGCTGTAAAAAAGTTTATGGTGCCTTCTAGTCTAAGCATATTTAGGCAGACAAACAAATTTTCAGTCATTATTTATTTTTTGAGAGCCGATTTTTGTTGACGTGATTGGCATCATATTGAGTATGGAAAAAAACTACTTTCGTTTTTTCAGTTAACACTATTTTTTGAGAAACAAAGCGGCGAAGGAATCAAAAGAAAAGTTGTATTAATATTATAGGGCTAGTGCTCCTTTAGATTACACCGTAAAATATTGGTTTTGAAAGTTTCGTGGTACCCAAAATTCCACTGGCGATGAAGTCCTCAGCGGCAGCCCCATCCGATGGGTTTTCACAGGAAAATGTCAAAAAAATACATGAAATGGTATTGGTCGACCGGAAAGTAAAGGTGTGCTAGTTAGCAGATGCCACAAGGATAAGTATCGTGCGCACACGCCATTTTTTTTGGCGAGATTTTGACTTCGGAGCAAAAACACAAACGCGAGCCATTTCGGAAAATCAACGTTTTAAGGATCCAATTGATTCTCACCCACTTTATTCGCCCAATTTGGCTCCCTCAGACTATTATCTGATCTATCTATCTATCTATTATCATCAATTAAAAAAACAGCTCGCGAGACAGGTTTCATCCACGCCGCGAAGGTGGAACTTTGGTATTTTTTAGACCTTCCGAAAATCGGCTCTCAAAAAAAAAACAAATGACTGTATCGTGTGGAAACTTAAAATGTCTGCTTAAATATAAATTGACTAGAAGGCACCATAATCTTTTTGGTTGCAATTTTTAAAAACAATTTTTTAAATACAATTTTTAAATACAATTTTTAAATTTTCCGATCCAAGTCGGCGCGGGCTATCATACTCCGATTGAGGTAAACATTTATTTCAGACTGCTTTCGGACCAAATGAACAGAATTAGCCTGTATGCGTTTAAAATTAATCACTTTGACAAAATAAGGAACACCCTAATTTACAGATTTAGATTTAACTAACCCACTAATTTCATAGCGGATAGAGAAAAAACTCAGTAGAATATATGTATATAATAGAATTTTAGTCTTCTTTCCATTGCTTATACGAATTTTTGGAGTTCGGGTTTCTTTTTTATTTCATCAATTTTAATCAGAGCTCGCAAAATATGCTCAATCCATTTTTTTAAATTTTTTATAATACTACTAGAATTCCATTAGTGAGTGCAATATAAAAGATTTGTATGAAGTTTCATTTTACTTGGTGTATGTCGATAGATTTCAAATAGTTGAATTTATGTTTGAATAATGTTTCTAATAAATAATTGATATTTATTGAATAATTTGCATTGCGGCTTTTAACCTAAATTTTCATTTGAACCTAAATTAATGTATTCACAGCAATTTATCATTATAATATAGTCTATCTATTTAGGCGTTGGTTAAAATTACAATCACATATTTGTGTTTATATATTATATTAAAAAATATTTTGAATGAACAATGGATGCCGCTTGTTAAATTACCACTCTTAATTATATTTTACACCTTGATATAATTTCATTTAATGAATTAAAGCTACGTGAACAGTTGGAATAGTTTTTCTATTTTCACGTTAAATGAATGACTGAAGATTTCATATAGATAATTTTAATGAATAATTGATGCCCTCAGTTGAATTGCCACTAGTTTATTGGATCATTACAGGCGATGACTGACGATGAGTGTATCAACTGTCAGTCATAAAATATGCACTCATTTGCATTCGCAGCAGAGACAGAGGCAGAGGCAGAGGGAGCATGATTATTCATTAATTCATGGCTTAAATGAAAAACTCATTTGTGCTTTGTTTTTACAGCATTTAACTTCAGTTTGCGTGTAAACAACCGCTGTAATTGTTTTGACTTGTGTCCAGGCGCTTTTCCTTTTTCCTTTTTCATGTAATCCCAGATGAGGGGGAGTAGGAGTATAAGTGTATGTACAATGTACATATTCCAGTACATGCATAAATCCGAGGCTTGCCGCATTATGAGGCGCTCTTGTTTAATAGTCGCTGTAAATGTGTCTGTGTGTCTCTGTGTGTGTTTCTTGGGACATTTTACACATCAAAGTAGGTCAAGCAATGGCAAAGGCTCAAAGCAAAGGCGAATATTGCGTGCGACCTTTGCCGCTTGTCGCCTTATGGCATATGATGGGCTTGGCTGTGATGATGTTGGTGATGGTGCTGGTGAATGCTGAATGGTGATGTGGCACGCGGAGATGCCAACTAATTATGCAGCATTTAACGGAAGCTGTTTGCCTAAGCCATATAACCAGTAGTCTATAGTCAGTCAGAACAGTCCCAGTTGAGCCTAAAACCCAGCGAAGTGAACCCAACTGAACTGAACTCAACTCAGCCACCTCTTAACATACTCTACACTTCTATACTGCATGCCTGTATATGCATGTGTTTGTATAAGTACGAGTGTCTATGTACATATGTATGTGTTTGGTCAGGTTTTGTCTGTCAGCCTTGAATAAAAATAACTCAAATGATGAGCTGAACACGACAAAGTGACCTCATTCAAAACTCAAAACAAGTAGTAAAGCTTTCGCTCACTTAAAACTAATGAGGTACGCCTATAAATAGGAACTGTAACTGTAACTGTAACTGTAGTTCTTTCAAACTATAGTTCCCAACATTTCTTTCACTCTATTCATATTGCGAGTCAGCATAACTTGTCGCACGGCGGAGCATTGATAATATTTTGTGCAAGCTTGCGAGCTAGCAAACTAGCCATTAATTATGACATATGACATTTATGCGAGCAAATACATTTACACACATATAAGCACACACACACACATTCAAATAAGTACAAATAAGGCTATTAACTGTGCCGAATTCCGAAAATCCGTTTCTAGTTTAAAACGACCAAATTTAAAATTCTTAATCGTCTCATTTTCAATGAAATAACTCAGCTTTATAAATAAGTTAGTAGTTTTACTCTGATCGTATTTGACTTTTAAATTATCCCACATTCTGATTATTATTATTATAATGCCTTAGGGAATCTCAGAGTTAAGTGGCGCCGGATAGACGCACAGCCACTCGAGCGGACAGGTGTCAATTTCAAGCGAGCTTACAAAAACTAAATATATTCAGAGACACACAAGCAAAATTCTGTCAAACTGTAATTGTATATAAGGTTTATATTTCTTTTATAAATTATTTAATAATAAATACTTTATACTCGTAGATCGAAAAATATTTCTGTCCATAATATGCACTAATAAAACTTAACTTTTTTTCTCGTAGAAGGAAGTCTTATAGAAAACTTCCACCTTCCAATAAAAAGTTTCATAATAATTTACTTATATAGTTTAGATATTACTTATTTCATTAAAAACTAAAAAAAAAGTTGAAGTAGATTTAAAGAAAGCTAAATGAGTTCGCTAATTCCTTCTATAGCTCTTTAAAGGGTTACATGGGTTTCGTCCGGGAAAAACTGCCTGTGTTCAATATTATTTTTAATATATTATCTTTACGATATACATTTAATAAAGGAATTACTCTAATTTTTAGGAAAATTATTGAAAACTGTGCCACTGTGAAGTCATTTCTGGCGAGCCCTCGGCAAAAAAGGTGCGTTCGCGTTGACACTATAACTCCTAGGAGGATCATCCGAAGTGAAAATAAAAAACACGTGTTCATAACTTGGACAAAGGAAAAAAAATAATAAAAAAATTGGATTTTTGGCCAAACAAAAATTTAGACTTAAATTTCGCGACCCCTTTTTTAATACTTTAGTTGTAATTGAAGAAAAAAATCCTTCGTGCAAATCCTTGTAAATTGTATCTCGAAGACCTGTCTTGATGAAATTTTATCATGATCGGTTGAATAGTTCTCGAGATAATTGAAAACACTGTTTTGAGCAGAGTCAGCTATCCTGGAGCGCGCCACTTCTTCAGACTGTATATCCAAAAAAATTACTCGGATCGACAATGAAATTTTAGGACAATAGTCTTGAGATATTGGACCCCCTTAAATGCAATTACGTTATTTGATTCAAAAGATTTGAACTAACAGAGTTAGTTGAAATTTATTGAATTAAATACCACAAACAGTTTGACGAAATTGAGGTGAAATTGATTTAAGGAACACTTACGACTAATACCCCTTATGCGCAATATAACAAAAGCATAATAAAACGCTCGCTACTGTGTGTGTTTCCCCCTAGAGAAATATGCTAATGAATGCCAAGTTGTCCCTCCCCTGAAATACCCTTCCTCTCCTCCCATCCCCTCCCCACATTACCTCGTAGCATTCGAGAAGCGACAAAACGAAAACGGTCACAAAAACAAAACGCAAAAACGAAACAAAATAAGTGGCACCCAAGGGGTCTCAACTAGTCGCACTTACAGCTACGTATCTACGTATCTATGTATCTATTGTAAATATGAGTGGTGCTGTCTGAGGCAGCTTATCATAGTTTTAGCATTTAGATATTTTGTATATGTGCATGTGTGTGTGTGTGTTTGTAGATTGTGTTGTAGACTCACCTCGCTGTCATTGCTGTGCAGGATGAGCTTGAAGCCTGGCAGCAGATTTGGCTCCTTGTTGACATCATCCAATGCCAGTCTTGCGGCCGGCATGCACGCCTGCCCACCCTGCCATCCTCCTTTGCCGGCGATGGGAAAGATGCCGCCTATGTGCAGCTCATCCGGACGTCCCGCTTCGCTGCCCTCCAGCTGCGGTGAGCCGATTAAACAAAGCAAAAATATCCAAAACGTAACAGCACCATCACTTGTCATATCCTGTTGAAATGTCCAAATGTGATTACCGCATCCGCATTCCAAACACAAACACAAATACAAATACAAAATCAAACGACCAACGAGAAATGAAAAACCAGAAACCAGAAACGAGAAAGCAAAGTGAGCCTCAAGCGGCGTTTTATGTGTCCAGCGAAATTTTTTACGACTCTTTGGTTTGCTTACGTTTACAGCAAACGTAAGCAATTTGTTTGTCTCTACATAGATACTCGCTATAAGGTGGGGCATGATTTGCCATAAAACGGCCAATTCAGACTCTTCAACTTTTGAATATGTCATAAGTTATTTGTTAATTAAGTTTCAAAAACAATTTCACTGATAAAAATTGATGTTTGCTATCACAAAGACTTTATGAAACTTGGAGATTTTTTATTGTTAAGTGCGGCATAATTCCCATTAAAAATGATTAATTCAACTTTGGTATTTGTCATAATTACATGCTAACAATTTTGCTATTAAAAGTTTATTTTTCTATTATTATAACATAATTTTGATTTGTTCTGGTTTATAGACTATTATAAGATATGAAGTATCTGTTAATTAGGTTTGACAAATTCACTAAAAAATCTTGCTTTACCTATCATAAAAATATAAAAAATAAATCAATTATTTAGGCTTATTTTGGTTCAAAAAATTTTATTAAGAAGTTCCGTTGTTTCTGTAACTGATAAGATTGACTCTTATTTTTATAAAAGATGTATTTGATAGAGATTTGATTTTCCAAATAATAACTATTCAAATAAATGAACAAGTCCAAGATAAGTATATTCTTTAAAATGGTACGCTTGCTATTTCAACTAATAATCTCTGTCTTTGATAAAATTTCTCTATTAACAAACCTTAAAACAAACATTTCTCTATTCATTTAGATTGAATGAAAAGTTTCTTGTATACATACATATGTATTGATCAAATTATTTTTGGCTTGCGAAGCAGAACATAGTTTTGTGAAATAAACTTATTGACTTTTAAATGAATCTGAAAAAATACCTCATTATAATTTTACTTAAGGCTTCCAATTCCTGCTCTTTTTTAATAACTGATGAAGCTAATTTTTCAATCCCAAAATACATACTTGATAGGAGTTTTTCTTCTTATATTTTCTGCTTTAAATACGTAAAGCAAAATTGGCTATAACGACCAATTCAAACTGCTTAAGTATCCCATTATGGAAATGTGCTTAGTTAAAAAATTTTGATAAAATACATAAGCTTGCTAAATGTTTCCCTAGTTTCTTGATCTAAATCTCTAATTATATTTCGCCAGAAAGTTCTGTAAAATTTAGCTGTGCCAAATAATAAATATGTAAATGGAGTTTAGCTGGAGTTTCTTAAGCTAACAAACTATAAACGCAAATTCTATCACCATTCATGTGAAGTAAATAAGCTACTTAGTTATATCTTAGGCAGTAGAAAGATAAATAAAATCTCTGAATCTAATAATTTCTTGCTTAACTATTCCATTTTCTTATTATAGAACTACATTGCTTTGAAATAAAGTACTTTATTCAAAGGTCAACAAAAGTTAAAAGCAATTTGTAATGTCGCCCCAAAAATAGTTTGATTTGATTTGCCAGTTTTCAGTGTTGGTTTTTCTCTTTTGCTTGTGTTAATTTTAAAGCTTTTAAGCTGACAATCATGAAAATAAATAAATAAATAATTAGATTCTATTTTGCTGTCGTCTTTTTCTATATTTTTCGTTTGTTCTGCAAGGCCATTTTGCTTGGATTTTTTTTGGTTTATTTTGTTTTTTAGTGATGCTTTGGCATTTCGTTTTATAGTGCTCTTTTCTCCTCTCTGACGCACCGCAGACGTCGTCTTCTAAACTTCGAATTGTTGAACAAGAAGAAGCAGTAGAAAAACAACAAAACACATATATTGCCCCTTCCCTGAAGAGGCAGGCAGGCTGCTGCTATCGAAATCTGTTTCGAGGCTGTTTTCTCGTCGCTACGCTCATTGCGCGCGTGTCTCTGTGTGAGCTTGTGCTGAGTGTGAGGGTGTGTGTGTAAGTGTGCGAGGTAGATACAGATAGAAACACACGCACACACTCACGCACATGCAGCACGCGTGCAAAGAATATGACCGTTGTGGTTATTGAATGACAGTCCCCTCAAAGGTAGGCAGCATTATTTTTGCGTGCCCTCAGAGATAGGCAACATTATTTTTTTCCTTTTTGCAATATTCGTTCGATACGCGCGCGCGATTATCGACACTTGAACCGTTCGTTAATCAGCAGGCAGAGGCGGTCGATGTCGCTATACTTTGACACCTTTGAAAGGTAAATGTTGTTGTTGCTGTAGTTGTTAGGTGTGTGTATTTGTTGTTGTGCCTTGTGGCTGCTGGTGGGCAACTTCCGCTGACCTAGTTTCAGTCGCACATACAACGCACACACGCGTTGAATAATTACGCGAGAAGTGCGAATGCCACTTGGCCACTTCACTTCACAACACTCCACTACGCCTCAACTCAACTCAACTCAGCTTACCATACCTTATTTTCATTCACTTCACTTCACTCTCTTTACAGTTAACTTCATTTAATTTCACTTACTTTTGCGTATGCCGTTGAAAAATGTGATGCGATTTTGTTGTTTGCTGCTGCTGCTGCTGCTTTTGTGGCTGCTTTGGCCGGCGCTTCAATTGTTTCATAAGATACAAGAACTCAATGTTTGTTGTTGCGGCTTTGTTGCTGTTGCTGTTGTAGCTTTGTTTGATGACTGCGCATTACAATCGATAATCCCATGCACAAATGCAGCTCAGCGGATCGACATTGGCGCAAATCCATTTTAATGAAATGCCGTAAGCCGCACAGATTATCCTTAAATGCTGATTATTAGTTACTCCCCTTCCCACACTCTCTTTCTCTATCTCTCTCGCACTCTCTGTCTCTTTCTAGCACTAATTGTTGCAGCTGCTGCATCTGCTGCTGCTGCACTTTTAACACACGACCACAACAACAACAACAGCCGACGGGGCGTGGAGCTTTACAAAAGCTTCAAATTGAATTTTAAATTTTTTATCAGCTACGCTTTTTTCTCCTTTCTTGTTTTTTCGTATTTCTTCTATTTCATTATTTTTCTTGTTTTTTTTGGTTAGCTTTTTTGAGTCTTGTGCTTAATCCTTTGTTATTTTTGTTAGATTTACAATAGAAATTTGTGTCTCAATTTTGAATTGAGTATTTGCAACGTTTTCAGCGCTTTCACGTGCTTAGCAAACATGTTAATTTAGAGGCACACACTCACACACAATTACACACGCACACACACACACACAGTGGGTGTAGTTACTTGACTTGTTTTATACACAATTTTTGTAAAAAACTTTTTCGCATTGTATTTTTGGGGCGAGGCGCGTTATTTAGTGTTCGTTGCGTTTTACATGTATCCGACGACTGGAACTCCATGACTGACATTCACACCGCCGACTCTGGCTTGAGCCAGCGCAAAAAGAGACGCAAAGCACGTAGGCAGCAGGCAGAAAGCAGCAAGCAGAAGGCAGCAGACAGCGCGTTGAGCTTTTACTGAGCAAGCTTTTTTGTTATGCCTGGAAGTCAACGCTGCCGCTGTCGCTGTCGCTGCTGTCGTCGCTGTTGTCGTTGCTGCGTAGCTTCCAGTTAGAGGCGAATGTGTACAAGTGTTGGTAAAGTTTGATTTTAGTGGGCGCGAAGTTGATAACTGTCAATTGTGTGCACCGTAATTATGACCAGAGGCCACTTGGCCAAGCTTCAGGGTTATGGAACATTCTCTCTATTTAATTTGTACTGCTTGTTGGGCGAGGTGGATGGGAATGGAGATGGGGGAATGCCTGTGACCGGCTTTTTGCTAAGAGTTGTCAAATGGCCGCTAAAATTCAACCACGCCAAGGACGATTGGCTTCGACTTATGGCCAATGTCAGCGTCAGCCGCTGGTGGCGTTTTGTTTTGAAAGTGAAAGCCATTATTGTTGGCCTGACTTGGCCTGGTGCTAACCTAGCCTGGCTGGCATTGCATGCCAAAGTTTTTGGGGTCGTAAGACAGCCAAACATGCAAACACGCATAGGCAACAGCATTGTTGCCGCTACCAGGCACGCGGTAACATGCACGGATAATATACATACACGGACACGGACACGGGCAAGGTGAGGTCCTTGTCATTTAACTCACTTGCCGCGTTGACCTTTTGTCGTGTGTGCACTTCACAGCAAGGCAACCAAGAACACAAAACAACGCAGCACAACAACACACAAACAATAACAACAACAACATCAGCAATAAAGGCTTTCGTCTCAACTGCTCCATGGCGAGATACCCTGTTCAGTCCCTTAGCTATCCCAGCACATACAAATACATATAAGCAAGAACATACCACATTAACCAATACAATCTTCAATTTATAAATTGAATACTAAACAACAAAATTAATTTATTTTTTTTTTATATGAACCAAACCCACTTTTTTGTGATACATCTGGAGACCTTGATGACAAAACCAACTTTCAAAATGTTTTTACAATACAACATTTTTTAAAAGTTCTTAAATTTTTGAAAACTATGTAAGTTTGCTTACATTTGCCATAATTTTTCCAGAAAAGTTCTACTTTTCTGATAGCTAAAGCATATGTCTGTTATTCATTCATACACAGTTTAAAATTTAAGTTCCAGCTATTCATTTTTTAAAAAGAAAACTTTTGTCTAATTTTTTTGTGGTTTATTTTCGGGCTTATGACTTAAAAATTCTAAGAAAGTTCGAAGAAAATTCCTAAAATAGATGTAATTAATATTGAAATTTGTGTTGCTGCTCTTAGTGAACTGACACTAGATGGCCTATAAGTTTATTCACTATTTGTGGCTTAATCTTAAAGAAAGTTAGGTTGGTAAAAACATAGGATTATAAACTAAGGATTATGTGAGGTATTTTTAAACTACGCCTCCAACAGTGTCTGTGGTCAAAATATTAAATAAACTTGATCTGCCTGATTATAAATGGAGTCTGCATTTCAAGTTTGATGCTCCTAGCTCTTACCATCCCTGAAATCCCTTCATTCATACGGACGGATATAGCTAAATTGACTTGGCTGTTGATGTTGATCCAGAATATATGGAATTTATGCTGTCTGTCGTGCCTTCTCCTGCTTGTGGCATTCTTTCTATCAACTTAGAATACCCATCCAGGGTAAAGAAAACACGAGAGCAGTACAGGAAAACAACAACTTTATGGTTGCCAGCTAATTCCCAAATGCCACGCCTTGAGCTAAAGTTCCTTGTAACAAGCTCACTCTAATCGTCAAACAGTCCCTGTCTCCGTTGATGTCTGGGGCTCGTGCATGTTTGATGAGCTTATCAAGGTTCAAACTTATTGAATTTTAAATCGATATATTTCCGGTTTAGCCAATTAGTTTGCTAATTGCAATGAATAAATCATTGCCAAGTGTGCAATTACAAAATGCTCACGTACGCAAGCGTATGCAAAGGGAAACATTATAAATCCAATTTCCTAAACAACGACATGACTTGCATATTTACGTAAAGAGTTAGGGATACAGCAAAGGAAAATCAATGCAAGTCAAATTATGAATTATAGTATGTATTTATTTAGCCTAGAGTGTGCGTTACAATTGTTCTGACACTTGATTTGCTCAGTATTTAAATACATAGATATTTATTTAAAATATCTAAAATCGTTCTCTATCCATATATACAAAAATATCCTAGGTAAAAAGTCAATAATTCATAAAAATCAATCTTAAGTTCTCTCTTGTTCCCTCTGTCTTCTGTTTGACCTAATAATTTTATTGTGAATTATGACTTCAATTTAAAACTTATCCTCTCTATAAGTCTTTTAAAATTTTTGAATTTGAAGTCTCAGTTTTTTCTAATAAATCACCATCAATTATAATTATGACTTTAAGGTCAATCCAAGTTAATAATTGAAGAGAAATTATCTGAAAATCTTTTTTTGTTTCTTCACCTCTCTCACTCTCAGTATCTCTGTCTCTTTTCTTGCCTCTCTTTAAGCTCAGCTAACATTTTTGAAACTCAAATACAAGAATATTACTTTTGACTTTCAACACTCAAAGCACTTAAGATAACTGATTGTGTTGTTTAAAACTTTTGGTAAACTTTACTCGAATTTTTGTTGGCCAACTGCCAGTGTTATTATTCATATCAATCATGAACTGAACGAATCACTCAAACATTGATGGCGAAATTCAAGTTTTTCTTTTGGCCAAGAACCACAAAAGATTAACATGCGCTAAGCTCGGCTCGGCTCATTCTGCAAGTCCTTGTGCACACACACATACACACACACACGAGCGCACACACATATATATCTTTAAATTGTTGCACGCCTCGTGCTTGCCCATCACCCCTTGAGCTCACCCTGGGGGCAATCCTTATAAAAAGTTTAGCATAGCGCTCACCCTGCACAACGGGTACAGAGGCAGAGGCGTACTATAAAAGGGCCCGGGAGGGGAGGGGGAAGGAGAAGTAGGAGGCAGGAAGAGGGTACAACAAAGGCAAATGCCTGGCATGCGTTTTTCACATTGTTCCATGCGGTTGAATAAACACAAGTCGTTACAAACACACACATACACTTATGCATTTTATGAGGTGCACATACACAAACACACACACACACACACTGACTAACATACTGACACACAGACACTTATTCGCTCGCTTGCCTCGACAGGCTTACAAAATAAACATTGCGGTATGTATTTTGTTTGTACACACTGCGTATACGTAATGTAAGGCCACTCAGTTTCCTACCTGGCTGACTGTCAGTGGCCAACGACGACGGCGTCGACGATGACGATGACACATTCAAAAGAGACACAAACACACACACATGCACGCTGCACATCACAGCGTACGTGTATATGCAAAAAACCCAGCAGCCCGGCAAACAATTGTGCAAAAAGATTTAACCCGTATCCTAGATCCAGATAGCTCAAGATTTACTATGTTTTAACGGAATTTACAGCTTAAAGAAAAAACAGATTTTCCGAATGCCAAACATTAAATTAAATACCAGCTCAAAGAGAGTCTAAATATTTTAACCTAGACAAAAAACAGATTTATGGCTCTCTTTATAAATTCTTTCAAACAATTTACTTTAAACTCAATTTCAATTTTATTTTATAACATTGCACATATTTATGTATCACTATTTTTAGGACTTTCTGCTTGCAATTTTAAACTCTTAACTTATTTTCCACAGTCCAGCAATTATTTACTTTAATTTTCGTCTCTAAGCCCTTTAATCACATCTGATTTCCGTACAATAAAAATGTAAGTATATTTAAAGATTTTTCCCGTAAGAAAAACCAAAAGTTAATTCTTAGAAAACAAGCATATGTTTTTTGTATGTATCAATGATATTTAATCTACATGAATGGGTACACTTACTTATTGTTCTCAGAGTATTTTTATATATCTAATATTTAATATTGACAATATTTTTTGAACTGCTTGTCTACTGAGAAAATTTGTCCTTATGGAATCGAATTTATGTTTAAGTAAGTCCTCATTTTGCTCATTTTTCTACATTTTTAATATTTTGTAAATAAAAATTATTATAATATTTAAAAGTTTATGACTACGAAAACTAGTCTTTTTTTTAAAAAAATGAATTAAGCATTATTATTATTATTATTTCGATTCGTATAAACTTGCTATATTACATTTGATGCTTGAACATTAAATTCTCGTCAATTTCGATATTTTTATCTGAAAATTAATAAGCAACTATTATTTTTTATCATGGCTCAGTGGCTAGAGTCGCCGTTCTGCCACAATTAGAACTCTCAGTTTGAATGACGAGGCTCGATTCTCACAAATGCCATCAAAAAATCGTTAAAAATTAAAAAATTTACAATTATCCGTTAAAATTAAAAGCCATATAATTCAGTTATTGTCCACAAGGACAGATTCTAAACAAAAAAATGAGTAAAAAAAACATATATGTATATCTTTACTAAAATATCTCCACTCAACTACTTATTATAATGTGTGATATAACAAATTTTCAGCCTTTATTATTAAAAGGTTAAGTTATCAATTTCAAGAAATCTTCTCATTATCATCTACTATATATTTAAGCTATTCTTTGAAATTTAGTTATATTTGACTTTATATTTTATAATTAAAAAAGTTTCTATTCATACAAATAAAATCTTATTATTTTTTATACTTCCCCTAACTCTTTTTATCTAAATTTTAAAGCCTTAGCTTCATCTTTTTGTTATTAAGACCTTAAATTTAAATTTAAGGACTACTTGTTATTATGTTTGCAATATATGAACACTTTTCAGCATTAGGTTAAAGTATTCTTTGATAAGAAGCTAATTTTCTATAGTGAAAATAATTATTTTTCTAATAATTTACCTCATCCAAAAGTGATTTTTATTTTAGTGTAAATTTTCTACTTTTAGTTTTATTCTACATGTTTAGGCTTCATGTGAAATATCTTTAGGTTTATTTGTTTTTTATTTTCTTATTTTTAAATAAATAATTTTTTATAATTAACAATAACACCTTACTTTACCAAAAATGGATAATTATATTTATACTTTGAGAATAATTCTGATTAAATGAATTTTTTAATAAAAAATACAAGGACATTTCTTAATAGAAATGTAATTAAATTTCCTCATTTTAGATAATCCTACTCACATCCTCGTCATCTTATGATTAACCACAAGGAAAATTGTCAACCTGCTGTTATTAACGGTTTCAGCGTTCGGCTTTGGAAAGTTTTCGAGACTGTCATCGTATGAAAATGTTGTGTGCAACCTCGTGGTATGTGGTAGCATTTGGGTTAAAAGTGAACTAATTTGCATAGACCGCATGGAACAATGCGCAGGCGGCTGCATGAGGTAACAAAAAGATTCATTAGGGCCAATCAGTGTAAAGCGACTGCTGACGAGGCGGATGAGGTAGGTGGAAGGGGAGGGGGATAGGGATAGGGACAAACGCTGCGCCACGAGCCGAAGCGAGTCGTGTGTGTAAACAGTTTTGTTGTTTGCCTTCTAAATACGCACGTTCTACTTTAAACAAAGCGTAGCACACATACATGCACACTTACACACACAAGCTGGACTGTTGTAAACAAGTTGGATGTGTGTGCGTGCGTGCGTGTGTGCAAAACAAATTTAAACTTTACGCCCAAAGTTTATTTTTATGAGCAAAACTTTAAATAATGAAATTATCTGACAAGAACTTGAAGATGAGGAAAGCATTATACAAAGAGAAACAAATGGAGAGAGAAGAGCTCAAAGAGTACAGAATATAAAAAGAAAATTGAGAGCTAGCAAGTCAGAGTGTGAAAGAGAGAGAGAGCGACGCTATGTGTGTATGAGTGTGTCAGACAAAGAGCTAACGATTATCCGTTGTGTGCTGCCATCGCCATCCAATCAATGGCGTAATTTATGCCTTTATTTCCCACACTCCTTCTTCTGCTTTGTACCTTCCCAGCGATATCAAATATTTATTTACACTTGAGCTATAATAATTCATTGATGCATTGAATGCCAGGCACAGGCTCGCACTTTGGTAATCGTGCCCGAGACCCGGCAACGTAAACGTCAGGACTAACCTTTGCCCGATGTCCTTCAAAGGCGCCGTCGCTGTGAAAGCAACAGCTGTGCGCGCGCTCTCCTTGCATGCTTCTTCTTGTCCGTGTCCGTGTCCATGTCCATGTCCTTCCAATGAAGCTTTTCGACAACAGCGTGAGCTTTTCCCACTTCCAATTCGTTTACAAAAAAGCTTCGTTATCAAAGCTTTCATACCATTGAGAGAAATACTCAGATATTTGCAATGTGGCGAGGGTTAATTTATCACTTTTTACTTACGTTTCAAAAATACTAGATTAAACGTGAATAATTAGCAACATTCTTCGAATGAAATTCTTGAACTTAAAAGTCCAAAATGCTTTAACAGCTTAAGCCATGTCTGTCGCCGTTAACATCTCGCTGTCAGATAAAGAAGCTATCCTGCTGTTTAGTTTAAAATGTTATTTAGTTCTGCTTAAATGTTAACGATATAATTTAAATTTCTCGACTTTTTTGTTGGCAACCCATTTGAAAATTCCGAATAAGGATGGAAAGCATATGTTAGGAAATTTTAATAAGATAAGTATTCAAAACAAAAAATAGAAATTTAAATATAAAAAAACATTCAGAATACAAGAATAAGCAAAATCTATTTAATTAATTTTTGAAAAAGATGAATATTAAGATTTTATGGGATATAACTTGGCAAACAAAGAGATAAGTGGCGCTATATTTTACAAAATATTTGTTGTTCTTGTAAGTTGGGCATTCCCAAATGTTTCTCCCCAATTTAAATATCCTTATAGCATTATGAATAAGATTGGACATCTAATATTTATTATTAAATTACATGCTACCTTGTTATCCTTTCCCAGTTTTGTTTACAAATTTTGGTATTTTCAGTATTATTTTTGAAAAACAAAGAATTTTTATATTTGGTCTACTTTTAAAAAAATTTGAATGTTGATCCACAATCAGAAGTTTATAAAGGACTCTACGAACATTGCGCGTTTAAGCTTTAAAACTTCACCTCAAAAATACATATATTGTTCATTATTGCCACAAATCCTCGCATTTAAATATTTCAACACTTTGAAACTTAATAAAATATTCTCTGATCATGCTGAGTATGTTGTAATGAAAAACCATTGTTATAAAAAATTGAAACGTGCAGGGATATAATAGATATATGCGTCTTTTAAGGAACACTTCAGTCATCGAATTCGAACACGGGCTTTCCGTTGGCATCCCAGCTGTTCTTGCATTTCTTGAAGGCACAAACCAGATAAAGAGCTGCAATAAAGTAAGAAAAGTGATTAGCGGGCATCGCTAATGGTGTAATTACTTGAAACTCACTTGTTGCTTCCCATTCGGATTTGGACAATGTGCCCACTGGACGGCCACGTTGCGTACCAGCGACTTTGGGCACATGGGCAAACTGTTCATCGTTGCCACAACGATGGGGCTGCACAGACTCCAGACCGGACATGCGTTGCAACAGCTGGCGGCCTTGGGGCAACGTCTCTTTGTAGTAGTCGGCGAATGTGCTGCGTCTGATCAGCTGTAGACCATATTTGCGACCGAGTTTGACAAGTGTGGGGAAATGCACAAGGAACTCGGGGCAGTCCACAACGCCCTCCAGATGGAACTGATACTTGGCGCCGAACAACGGCAGTGATTCCGTATCGCACTCGAATTCAATGCTGTAGACATCGTTGCCAAAGCTACGTGCATTGGGGCCGGCTTCCTTTAGCCGTCTGATGATCTCATATGCATCTGGCATGGTGGCTATGAAGTAGCCTCCCGGCTGCAGGCATTCAGCTGCGTTGCGCATCATGCAATCCGCCTGGACGAGCGTCTCGAAGCAATAGTGGAAGGCAAACTGACAAGATACCAAATTCAGCTGCAGTGACGCGTCCTTATAACGCTCGCGTAGCCTCACCATCGTTGAGTCACAGGCGAAGAATTCAGCGGTGAATTTGTGGCCAAACTTTGATTTATCGGCTCGCTGAATGATATCTTGGTAGCGCCGCTGGCACTGCTCGACAGAAACCTCAGCAATGTCCGTGCATATCAGATGTGAGATGGCGGCCTTGTCCCACTTGAGCAGATCGCCGCCCTTGCCGCAACACATGTCCAGAACACGGAGTGCTTCACCTATGCGCTTCTGTTGCTTGATAAGCGCCATGTACTCGTTAATAAGCTGACTTTTGATCCAGTTGTTAAAGTTTCGCATGAAATAGATTTTCGACTTGTGTCGTTCCTTGCGTCCCGCTTCCTTCAGCTCATTGTAGTGATGGGCCACCACATGTGTGTTGGCGGCACCATTTGCCTCCGCATCGGCGTCCTCGTCATCATCGTTGCCCTGAACAGCTGCAGCTGGCTGAGAGACTCCGGCGGCAACAGATGCAGTGTTGTCGTTGCCTTCGCTTCCCTCGTCGTCCGAAAGCCGCACTGACTTATAGGATTGGGCAAATTCTTCATCCGCTGTATTCTGTTCATAATTAACACTCATTTTACTTTTACACAAAGCAATTAAATGCAAGCCGCCGCTTAATAGTGGAAAGTCTGGCCGCGATACTCTCCAACAAACAGCTGATTTAAAACCCAGGCTGTCTATCGATAACTGTTTGCTAGTGCAACACTGCTGCACAGATGAATGTTAATAACAAGCAGTGCTGCCAACTTTTTATCAAAAAATAGCTGTTTTTGACTGGAGAGAAGGAAAACAAACCTTAAAATATTCTGAAAAAAACGCAAAAAAGGCCCATTGTTATGGTCTTAATTTATGTGTTTTATTTATAATATTTTCAACAGGTCGTCTAAGTCTTTGCGATTTGTTTTTTTGTTGGATGTGGTTGCATGAGCACGCAAATCACCAAGCTTCGCAGTAAACGTAGTCTTGCAGTAGACCCTTTTCTCGTACTTGCCATCCCTGCGAAGCCATGACTAAAATTCTTTGCTTTTTCGCCAAGCAAGACGGCCCTTTTTTTTATACTTTTGGCATAGCAAAAGATGAGTAAATCGCCCACCACTTCCGCGCACTTTTTATATTTGATGATAGTTTGCCGTAAAGTAGTGGTGGTGGTATTGCAAAATATCAATAAAAACGTATGAATATTACATATATTTCTACCAAACCTGGTATATGTTTACCGCAGTAGTAAATTTTTCCACAGATTTATTATTTTTTTGGAACCAAATTTTTGTTCTTGCAAGTGCTGCTACATATTTTTATGAAATTGGTGGCAGCATAAAAAAAAAGCGGGAAAAGCCAAACGCATTTCTAAAAAAACCAGAATTTTTGCTTCCCGCATCTCCCAAATTTTTTCCGCCAGATTTCACGAGATTTGACGGGAAAAGAGCTAAGTTGGCAGCACTGATAACAAGGTTACTCTAACAGAGAGTCAGCTTGATTAAGCTCACTATTTAACAGCGCACATTGCAGAATGACGTCAACAATAAAATCTATATGCTTTTGGACAACCTTGTCAATTATCGCTGCATGTACAAGCAAACACCTGTTTACATGCGGTAAAATTAACACTAAATGCATTTTCGTGCATTGAAGGGAGCTCTTTTGAAGCTGTTGTTAAATAGAAGCAATTCAACGGCGCATTGTAGACGCAGCATGGCCTGCAGCAGATACGAGTACGTCAAGTCCTACGAGCAAGACGACAGAATCCTGCCGAATGTTTGGATCGTGGTGCGCGTTGATGGCAAAAAGTTTCACAAGTTTTCCAACGCGCACAAATTCGAAAAGCCCAACGATGAGAACGGTGAGCAACACGGCAATTCTATAATAATCGAGTCATAATCAAATAGTCCACAACAAACAGCGCTGAATGTGATGAATGCGGCTGGCGTGGCGGTGATGCAGGAATTCCGAGACATTGTCCTGGCCTATGGACAGAGTGACGAGTACTCGTTTGTTTTCCGCAAGGACACGGCGGCATTTAAGCGTCGGGCGTCCAAGCTACTCACCTATGTGACGAGCCTGTTCTCCACCAGCTACGTGATGAACTGGCCCAAGTGGATGGACCGACCCTTGGAGTACGCGCCCTGCTTCGATGGCCGAACTGTGCTCTATCCCTCGGACGAGAACATGCGCGACTATCTCAGCTGGCGGCAGGCGGATGTGCATGTGAACAATCTCTACAACACGGCGTTTTGGAAGCTCGTGCTGGAGTCGGGCTTGACCAATCAGCAGGCTGAGGAGCGCCTTCGTGGCACACTCTCGGGAGAGAAGAACGAGCTGCTCTTCCAACAATTTGGCATCAACTACAACAACCTGCCTGCCATGTACCGCAAGGGAACCATTTTGCTGCGCAAGCGCGTGGTGCGATCCGAGGAGGACCAGGATAAGGGCAGACAAGCGATAGTGCCCATACATGAGGACCTAATAGGTGCACAGTTCTGGAAGAAGCACACGGAACTGCTTGGCAAATATGTGCCCGGCAAGTATGTCACCCCATACTCATCCAGTGTGCCCAGGCTGCTAGAGGAACAGCTGTCCGAGGAATTGGACGAGCAACTGCGGGACAAGGCGAATTTAAGCTAAGGGAGTTTCGACTTATGGCAATAGTTTAATTACAATTTTACAATTACATTAAGCGCAAAGAAATAAACTCAAATTCGATTAGTAGTCGTCGTCGTCGTCATCCTCGTCGTCCTCGCTGGGCTTCCTGGCGAGGCCCAGGCTGCTGCTGCTGCTGCCATCCGCTGTCGACTGCTGTCGCTGGATCAGCGCGTTGCTCTGCTGGACGGCGGCTGCCTGCATGCTCATCCATTGCTGCTGCTCCTCGCGGGCCTGCTCCTCGCGCGCCTTGGCGAACAGCTCCTGTTGCTGGCGCAGCAGCTCCTCCTCGGGTATACCCAGGTTCTCGAGACGCGTGCTCTGTCGACGCCGCTTGGCGGCCACTTCCTTGCAATCATGGAGCACCGCCTCGGCCTCCTGCTTGTAATCGCGAAATCCCAGACGGTCGAGTGCTTCTAGAACATGCTCGGCGTTGATGGTCTTCTTGCTGCGCTGATTACACACCTCGTTCGCCTCAGAGCTGATCAGGTGTATGAACTCGGAGCAGCAATTTAAAATCAATTCGCGACTTTCGTTGGCCACTCGCACGGCTGGTACCAGTTCTTTTATTATTTTGTTGATGCTTGCGCGCGGCAGTGTCAACTCATCATCCTCGGCACTAGGTGGCAATAGCTCCTCCTGGGGATTGGACATAGCGCGCACGAAAACGTAAACAAAAGTCACCAAATGAAAAAATAAACAACGATGCTACTGCTGTCAAAAAAAGTATGGCAGCCCTGGCTAAACTTGCCCCAAAAAAAAAAAAAAAAGGTGGCAGCCTTCAGGTTCCACGGATAACTCACTCGATTACTAGTTAACTCAATTAAAAAACCGTGAGTAATAATAAAATTGCAATCGAGTTTTGTTTGCATTTTTCTCGAATTTTTAGGATATATTTTTAGAATTTCTTACTAAACTTCACCACGTGAAAAGTCTTATTCACCAAACCAATTTTAAAATAAACTTAATTATTTTAAAAATTTTGAATTTTGGTTGCTTTTTTGAATTTGTAAGTACAAATTTTTAATTAATTTTTGAAAATAATAAATTTCATTAGAGAGATGGTATGGGACTAATTTTCTATCGATATTTTATGAGAAAGAGAAGGTCAACAAGTGAAGAGCGAGTGAGAAGATATTGGATATTGTCACCCTGTGGCAGTTTTGGCACAACAAGGTGGCTAGTTCACGCGCTTATCGTTCCAAACTGAATACTGAACTAAAGACTGATTTAGTTCCCGACTTCATTTATTTATTTGTTGATAGGACCGATTAATTTATTAAGTAGCTGACAAATGTTTTTATGTGCTTCATTACTTAATAAATAAGTAAATTGATGAGCTGAACAAAATTAACGATATAGCTTAATGAACTTGTTCATATTAGTGACCCGTTCATATGAACTTATTCTGAACGAAAACAACACATCCAAAACAAAATTTATAAGTTGCCAAAAGCCGACACCGCTAATAAAATAAAGTAATTTATAATACATTATGGGTGACTACGATTCGGATGATGAAAAATCACAGATAGAAAAGTTGCAGCATGCCAAGGTGCCTCGTGGGATGTTCGTTAGTGGCTGGGATGATGATGCCGACGAGTTGATCGAGGAGGATAAAAATCCTCAAGGTATGAAAATGAGTTTGGGTTTGAAAATTGCCAACAACAACAATAATGATATGTTAAACTTTACCCGCAGCCAGCATTGAACGCATGATACTCTGGGCCGTGAACGAGAATCGCATAGGTGAGGTGCGTGAGATTCTGCAGCTGGACGCGGACACTGTCAACGCCCGCGACGACGACGGATACACGCCTCTGCATCGCGCCTGCTACAACAACTTTGTGGACATTGCCAGGCTGCTGCTGCAGCACAAGGCGAATCCCAATGCACGCACTGAGCTGGGCTGGACACCATTGCACTCGGCCTGCAAGTGGAACAACTCGGATTGCGCGCAGCTGTTGCTGCAGTTCGGCAGCGATGTGAATGCCGAGTCGGATGGTCAGCAGACCCCGTTGCACATTGCAGCCACCGTTTCCAACTGCCGCAACACGGCGACGGTGCTGCTTCTGGACCGCAACCTACAGGCGGACAAGGAGAACAACAGTGAGGAGACGGCCGCGGTTATCGCACGTCGCACCGGCATCAGCTACGTCATCTTTGAGATTGGCCACGAGGCGTACGGCTGCGATACGGGACTGATCGACTAAGAGTCATGTGTTAAACTAATATAATACTTATTGTTAGCTTTATTTGAATTCGTATGTCATTGAAGACGTCGCGTTGTTCAGCTGGCCGGCGCCGGAGTGCGCACAAAATGCTCGTAGAATGATTTCGTGTAGTTCGCCATCTCGTCCTGCATCGCGGCGGGCACAAAATACGGATTACCCTGACCGCCCTCAATGGTGCCCTTGGCCGTGTAGCGCATGTAGCTGGAGACTGTCGTCTCCGGCGGCAGCACAGCGCCATCCTCAATCACACAGCAATCCTTGAGCGTGCAACGGCGGCCCTGCAGACAGTAAACAATAATAAATATATATTTCAAACTCGTATTGACCACTTACAATGATGGCGTTTTTGCCAATGTATACAAAGGAGCCAATTATTGCCGCGGACACCACAGCGCCCTCGCCAATGAAGACATGGTCACCGATGTGCATGGGAAAAAAGGCGATTCCCTTGCTGAATTGCTTGTAAGGCGGTCGGATCACCGAGTTTTTGCTTATCACACAATATCGGCCAGTGCGAACATTTGCCAGGTCGCCCCGTATGATGGCGCCACTCTGCACAATCACCTTGCCGTTGAGCACAATGTTCTGGGAGCCGCAGAGCACCGTGTGACGACTCACTTTGTTGCCAGACGCCTGTAAACAACAACGAAAATGAAAACGGCAAAAGATGAGATCATCAAGAGAAAGTAATTGACACTACTTAGCTATCGATTTCCTCATAAATATTACATACCGTTTCAACATATTCATCTTTGCTGTAAAACGTGTCCGGAATTTCCATTATTCAATTGTAATAAATAAATAAATATTTTCGCAAACTTTGTGTTCGTTTTCCGTTTCAGCAACTCAGCTGTTTAGTAGAGCTGTGTCGTTTCGTTCAGAACAAGTTCAACTGAACGAATGACTTATTTAGTCATAATTGAACCATATCATTCATTTGGTCAGTTTAATTTATTTAGCTTTCAAAAATTAGTGGGATTCCGGTAAACGTTTTTGATTTGATTTTGATTTGATTTTGATTTCGCAGTCAGCTGTTCACAGCTGCTCCATACAAAATTTTCAGTGTACCCAGAGCAAATTAGGGAAATGTGGTCTTACTAATTTATTTCGTGAAATCAGCTCTGAGACTGATTTTGTTGTCATTTTGATTTGGTTTCGAGCAGCTGTGTGACAGTTGATGTTTGTTTTCATTGTAAATCTACGAATATTCAATAAAAATATATTCGATGAGCAAACTTTTGTTTAATACGTATATAAATTTCCTTTTCTGGCATTTTGTGCAATTATGCCCATTTTTGTATGCTTTTTAGTTGTCAATTAGCTGTTCGCCCAGGCTGTCAGCTGTTCACGAAATCAAAAAATAATCAGTGTGCAAAAGGGTCGTTCCGTCAACTGATTTAGATTTGGTTAAAAATAATCTAAACCAAATCAAAAACGTTTACCGGAACCCACTATTATTCTTACGCTTTTTATACAATTACAGTGAGAATAAAAAGACGTTACATCATAAAGTCACTCGAATTTTTATGAAATTTAAGTGAAATTCAAGCGAAAGCGATTTCTGTGGCATCCTAGTATAATTTTTGAAGTTAGCTCTTAATTTGAGGTTAAAGACTTGAAATGAATTGGTTAATTTTTGTTAAATCAGAATTAATAAATAAAAACAAGGACCTTATCTTTATTATTACTATCACTTTAATTAATAAAATAATATTTAATCTATTTTCGAGTTAATATTGTGTGTCTGGACTATTACAAAACTGAATACAGTCGAACTTCTCTAACTCGAATCACCATTATCCAAGAAAAAAGTTCGAGTTAGGGAGACTTCGAGTTAGGGAAGTCTTTTTGTTCGGTATAGTATACGCTATTGCCACTCAATTTAGCTCGAGTTAGAGAGAATTCGAGTTAGAGAAGTTCGAGTTAGGGAAGTTCGACTGTATTTATTTTATTTTTTTTTTAATTTCATTATACTTTTCAGGAGTTTTCAAATTCGGAGGAGTTTTCATTAACAAGCTTTTACTGTCTATAAAATCCACGCTTTCATGCAGTTCATATTCAACTTGAAAATTAAATTAATTTATTTCATCAATTTTAAATTTACCCAAGTCTCAGATAAAAGGATCTCAACCTATATATGTACATTAGAGTGGGTCAATTTGTATGGACCAAAAAAAATGCACCAAGCGGTTGTCAAAATTATTTTTTATGCACTCGCTTAGGTATCTATGCGTATTTAAAGTGACAAAAAGATACAAAAAGTTTCTCGCTAAAAATCGGAAGCTCGAAAATGATTTTAGACCTATGGTTTCTTGGGCAAATCTTCTTAGAATTCACCGTAGATTACGATTTTGATACCCGCATTGGGTCGAAAAAAATTGACCCACCCTAATGTACATACATAGGTTTGGTAAAAATTGTTATACTGCTGATAAGAAAACACATGTTATATTTAGACCCACCTTTGCATAAAGATGGGTACGCCCTTGACCAGTACTTAGTTGATCATCTGGATTCTAGAACAAGGGTGCTCCGCCCCGGCTCATTTTTTGTTTGTTTTTGGCTCAATCAGATTTTTTTAAGTGGAAGCCGTGTTTATAATAGGCATTTCAATAAATATTCTTTAATTATTATTATATGATACTAGAATTATCTCTTGCATGACCACGGAATAAGTAATTTTAAAAGTTTTCATTAGCATTTTTAAAAGGAATGTAGGTTAAATAATTATAAGTATGTATTTAAATTGTTTTTGCATTTGTGTTGATTATATGCGGGGCAGAGAAAATGCTGGTGCTTCGGCCATATTAGCCCTGAACTTTACATGCAGTTGCAGTAACCACATTGCAGATTAAGCCAAGAATTAGTAGCCTGTTATTAAAAAATATATATATATTTATACTTAAAAAATAAGGGAAAGTCTATATTGTATTCGTTTTTTAAATAGCATTTATTTATTGCATCTTCACATTTTTCTTTAGTAAATAACAATAATTAATCAAATCTGATTCCATTTTAATTTACAAAAATGTATATAACATGTATTAATTAATAATTGCATATAAGGCGCAGCTGGAAATAACTCGGAATTCGGAACTCGCTTCAATGATAATCCAATTAAGTGCTCTTTTATAATCGGGTCTGCCCGGCCCCGTTGACCTTCCGTTCGGACTACATGCTCGACTGCCCAATGCCCTCTCTTGGCCAGATTCGCTAATTGGCAAGCAGCTTTTAATGTTAGGTTCTGCATGCAAAGAATACGCGTATTCATAACAATATAGGTATGTATTTGTGGTAATCCATTATGAAATGCCCAGCTCTATTAATATTATATATAGTATTGTTGTTGACTACGTAGTATCGCATGTTGCCAGCATGTAAATGAATTTGTTCTGCCATTCGAAACCATTAGACCGACCTCACCATTAATTCATTTGCACAAACGGTCAGTTGATCATTTGAACTTTTGGCCAATTTATTTACAGAAAAAGCAATTGCCAGCTCATTTGGTTCGCTTAAATTAAGGCTGAATCTTTGTCTACTTTTGTGAAAAGACCGCCAGTTGAAGGTCTTGAGGTTTTCCCCTTTGATCTAAGGTTAATAAACTTCAACTTGAAACGTGCTAAAGGTTAGAAGCTCCTCATGTTCAGTTATTAATTGAAATATGTTTATGCGCAGATGAAAACAAACAAATTATCAAACAAACAAATTATCAAACAAACAAATGATTTAAATTTGTTTGTTGGTACTTCAAATTATGTTTATTGTGTGTACTTTATGTTCACATCGCTTTGCATATTTAGAAGGATTTTTTGCTTACTTTAAGTTCTTGGGGAACTCAACATTGTTTACATTTATAAGTTCTTAATAGTTTCATCTGTTGTAATGCTATTAATATGTACATAAAGCTTTATGTTCGATTCAGAAATCATTTGCTGT